>VDFB02263707.1:0-68404 GCA_007258455.2 Sequoia sempervirens
ACTTTGACTAGATGAGAACATGATAGATTATTGGTGTATCTTGATGAAGAGTTTGTGTGATCATCTTATCAAGAGCATTGATCTCCTTCACAATGATCTTAGAATCTTAGGTTGTTTATAGCATCATCTTTCTCATTGCATTGTTGTGTTACTTTATTTCTTAAGGTGGATCCTAAGGAACTATATAAATGTTATTTCATCTTATTCTTTCTTTGGAAAATATTCTATATTGTTTGGTATACCATGACCCATATGATTTATTGTTATTCCTTCCTTGGACCAATGAGTGACTATTATGAGGGACCACACCCCTACATGTCAAATGAATAAGTGTCACATATTTCAATTTGGTTAGATCAATAGTGGGTGTTTCCATCTAACTAAAAAACTAATAAATCATAGCACTGATGTTTATGTTGTCTAAATAATCTTAGATTTATATCTAAACATTTATAAATAATATGAGAATATATCATTAAGATTCTATTCTTATTTTTTCTTTTAATAATTTTATGTGAATATATTTTATTTGAATCATGTGAGTTGTATGGCCCCTTATGTCCTAGCTCATGTTAATCTAATGAGTTCTATTAGGTAGTATCTTTATTTCTATATGTTTGTACAAAGGAATCCACTTTGGTAGAAATATGTACGCATATTGAGGTGGCATGCTTGTTGGTAGGTTAATTTGTGGTCTTGTGCTAAAGTGTGATAGGTTATTACTGGCCATAGGTAAAATACATGGGTAGTGGTGGTATACCCATGACATGAAATAAATATATACTAAAAACTATGTGGATAGGATGATGTAGTAAATTCTTATTTGCTAGTGAGTATTTTATCCCTACCAAGTGGTTATTCTTGAGCATGTTTACATAATGAATAAGTGATAGCCATTGGATCATTCCACACATTTGTGATCATGTTTCGATAGCCATCAAGATGCATGATGGTTATTGATAGTGTTAAATATGTGGATTTTTTACTATGAACTTGGTTCACATGGTGTATTATTCTCAATCTACCTATGAGGACATGGAAAATTCAAGTGGGACTAGTGTGTATGGACTAACTACATTTTGTCATGTCTTTATGATTATTTTAACACCAAGGGCCAACATGTTATCTTAGTGGTTGTTTGGATTTTATTTTGGTGCATTTTGTTTTTCCCCATAACACATGGAACACAAAATATGGCTCCCAACAAGTTTGTGTTGAACATAATGACACTTTTGTAACATTTCATCCATCATTGCCACAATCAAATGGTTTGGAGATAAAAATAATTGATATATGTTATTATGGATGGACCCTACATTTATTTATAGGCTTAGATAAACATTTATAGGTGCCATAGATTCTGAGAACCAATTTGTCATAATTTGGTATTTTTTTGCACTGAGGTCTCCTAAGAGACTTTGCAGGAATAGTGTAGACTAAAAAAATTAAGTTTCAAGGGGAATGAATAGAGGCATTCCATATAATTCAAACACCAACCCAAATGTTTTGGTGTAGTTCATTTTTCCACAAAATACATGAAACACAAAATATGACTCTTGATAAGTTTGTGTTGAATGCAAATGACACTTTTTGCAACATTTCATCCATTGTCACCATGGTCAAATGGTTTGGAGATTAAAAATAAAATGAGAGAGGTTATTGTGAAGGTACCCTATGTGAATATGTAGGTTTTGACGTAATATTCATACACTCCATGAATTCTAAGAATCATACTATCATAGTTTGGCAATTTTTTGCTCTTAGGACTCTTAAGAGACTACACCAAAATTGTCATATGTATCCCATCTTATATTCGTGTTCATCCTAATCCTTCATCTCCATGTATTTTTCCATAATCCCCCATCATCAACCCTATTTAACAATAATCTTGATAATTACTTTTGATCTTAATAAGGATTGAGGTGTGATTTTTCTCCATGCTTTGATAAACACTTGATACAACACATCCTTCTTGAATAGATCCTCTATCTGTCTTGTTATCAATTATGTCATACATTGTATTCCTTTGGTAATCCCTTAACCCCATAGATGAGTCTTTCCATCCACTATCGAAAATCCTTTAATCCATCTATTCAATTTATTAAACCATTTATCCTAAATCAACTTATCTCACATCCACATTTCTAGAATTGGTGCTCCCTTGTCATTAATTATCATATGGAGACAATAATCCCATCAAAAATTAACCCAATGCCATCATTCAATAGTAATCTAGTGTAATCATCTCAAGCAATACAATGCAATCCTAAAGAAACTAATCCACCACAAGTAATCATTATCCACACATCTTGTCAAGTACCCTAGCCAATCATCCAAAAATCATCCAACAGTTTTTTTCCCATCCTCACTACAAAATCTTAATCAAATTAATCCAGTCAACCATTATCATCAAGATATAGCATTCCCAATCCCTGTGTTTTTTTTTGGATATATCATTCCCACATCAACAATTCTATCATCATCATCATCAATCAATCAATCATGGATTTTTAGCTTAACTAGGGGCAACATTGTGTTTGTCTTTGTATCATTTTATACATGCTCACTTTATTATCTTATTCGTGTTTTAGCATTATGTCTTGCATATATATTAGTCCTTGCAACATACCTACCACAATGACATCATGGTCTTTCATATCATGGTGTTATAGGCATATGCTTGCATGTTACCTTAGGTCCTTTATGCATTTGAGGCATTATCACTATGGTCTTTATATCATGGTGCATAAAGTTAGGTGCTATATCAAACATTAGATTGATCACACCAATTTAAAATGACTATCCTTTCCTCATTTGCATCTAATCCTCTCTTCTCATCCTTCCTTTCCATCCATTTTGAGAGCCTACCTATTTCCTTCATACCCACCTATCTTCTCAAGGGGCATTATCACATCCTTATTTTTATAAGCCCCATCTTTTCTACATCCCATTCCACATCTATATTTTCATTCTTCTTTAAATAATGTTGCTTCTTTCAGTTGCAATATTATCTCAAAGAGGGGAAATATGTAGACATCTAAAAATATCTATGTCCTAATCCTATCCTATATCCTAATTAAATCCATTTTCCATAAGTCTTACTTCCTAATTCATGTCCCCTTTCCACGTGATTTAATCAATTAAATCCCCTCATAACCACCAAAAAATGAATAAAAAAATTTAAAAAATTATTTTATTCCTCACAACTCATCTCATAACTATCTCCTAAAAAGAATTTTAAATTAAATAATCCATTTTATCTCTTCCCTCCATCTCTCAACTATCCAACCAACTTGATCTAAGCCACCCATTCGTCTTTTGATCTCAATTGTTGATCTTCATCCTGCTAAGCTTGTAAATCTACCCTTTGATGAGCCTATAAATCTTGAATCTTTGCAATGTCATGTTGTTGGTTTGAGCAACCACATTTCATCTAATTTTTAACAAATCTACCTTCATGGTGCAACATAAATTAAAATTAGGTAATTTTATTTTGGTTTATTCATTTATTTTTTTATTTCTTGCTCTAATTGAGGTCACATTTGATATAGATTTGAGGTTTTAATTTTTCATTTGGAATCTTCATTTTGATCTATATTTTATGTGTACAACTCCACTAATTCCTTAGTCCTCCTTAGTCACTTACTTTACTCATTTCTATTAAATACTATTATTTAAAACAATATATGCCCATTTTTAGTTGTTGGAGGTCAAATTAGGATTAGGTTGCATGAGACAGAAAGTGTTTAGGTAGGAAAAGCAAGTTTACATGTGCAAGACACCACCACACAAGATAGTGTCCAACCTAGACATTGTTGCATTGCACTAGTGTCCAGGATAACTATACAATTTGAAATAAGATACAAGAGAATGCAAAAGTGGTATGCATTTGGTTTTGAGTGAGTGACATGATCTAAAGGCCAAATTGGGTCCAAAATGACTAAAGTGGTTGAGAGCCATGTTTAAATATTTAGGTATTAAACCTAGTACAAGACAACCTATGAAATATATTATACACTTTCCATCTCTACATATAATTCTTAAGAATAATTTCAAATCACTATTCCCTATGATTGGTCTAAATGAAAGTTGTGACTAAGAAGTAGGCTAGAGAACTCAGTAGTTGTACACCCTAATTTCACACCTCTCAAAATTGTTTATGTATAAGTGGTGTAGGCTTGGTTTTGAGTGAGTGACATGATTTAAAGGCCAAATTGTGTCTAAGACAACTAAAATTGGTTGAGAGCCACATTTAAACAAGTAGGTGTTAAATCTTGTATAAGATGAGGTGAAACATAATATACACTTTTCATCTTTACATATATTTTCTTGAGATTCATTTATAATCATAATTCCCTATGGTTGGCCTATACAAAGGTTGTGATTAAAAAGTAGGTGAGATAAATCAATAGTTGTACACCCTAACTTAATGCTTGTCAAATTCATTTATGGCCATTTTGAATTACTCAAATTTTTGTAGCAATTTACTAGGTACATTCACTATTTAAACTTAAGGTGTTATGTCTACATCATTACATATGATGCCACATTAACATACTTTTTTTCAAGGTAATACGAAATACAAAGAAAAAAGTTAAGACCAATCGTTATAAGTTAAGTCGTATTTTGTTAGTATGCCCATGTGACATCACATGATTTCTTGCTTTTTGGATCTAATAAATTCATTTCATTCAATTGTTAGTAATAGTGATATACACTAATAACCTTAAAGTCACAACTAATAATATTATAATATAAAAAATAATATTTTTAAATATACAAAGACACAAGTATTAGAACACAATCAACTATTGAGTCATTACCCGAGATATAAATATGAAAGAAAGAACCAAAAATCTCTAAAATTGTGACAAAGGGGAAAACATTTAGAGGTGAAGGCAAAGGGCGCATCCTTGAGATTCTTTACACTAAAATAACTCTTAAATGAATATCCAAACAATGTAAATAAACTAAAATATCTCAAATAACTCTTAAATGAATATAATAACTCTTAGATTATTTAAGATATCTTTTTTATAATCTTAATCTTATATTTATTTTTTAAACTTTATTTGGAATGGTTTCCCATAGCTTGCCTCTTATTAATTTAGCATGGATAACTTGCCGACATAGCTTAGCGTGGATCTTCGAAGTTACAGAACAAGTTAACATATAAATTTTTTCGAAGTGCCCAAGTTGGTGTAATAAACTCTCAATTCGCCTTACCCTTAGCATTAGGGTCCTACAGTTCAAGCAGTCCTCCATCTTCAAGAAAAGCAGCTCAGACTCGTAGGCAAGATATGGGTTTTACTCATAGCCCAAAGAAGGAGCAAAATGTCATTGCTACCAGGCTACCTGAGACCAGTGAAATCATTGGGACGAATGAATTTGCTTTGTGGCACTGCACTGAAATCCCAATGGATCAGAACCTTCACAATGTTGGGGATATAAAACCTCCCGTAAGCAATGAAATTAGGACTGTGGGGGGATTAGCCAGTCCTACCAACAGTGTCCTTACCACAAACAACAGCCAACATGAACAGAAAGAAGCCCATGAGAGCAAAATTGGATTCAGCTCAAGTTTAGCAAGTAGAAATGGAAAAACCTCTTCAGACAGAAAGATGAAGACAATGAGAAAGAGAGAGAGCATTCCCAAATCAGATGAGAAGAGGGAACACCGAATTCGAATCCCAGCCTCCTGTGCATCCCACCTCTTTCGACTAACTAAGAAGCTGGGTAAAAAATGGCATGGAGAGACCATTCAGTGGCTATTCACACTCTCAGAAGAGGCTGTCAAGGCTGCCATGGAAGGTCCTGGCTCCTCTGCTTCACCCTGCACTGACATGGACTCTGCTGTCAAGGCTGCCATGGATGACACTGGCTCCTCTGCTTTATCCTGCACAGACATGGACTCTGCTGTCTGTAAACAGCCTGTGCTTTGTGACCTTCCCATAAATTCTATCTTCCTTCAACAATTGGGCAATGCAGAACAGAGATTTGTAAGCAAAGATAAATATATTTTGACTGAAGAAGGGAGAGATAGAAGGGTTAGACTGCCTAGAGAGTGTGCATTGAAGCTGTACCCTTTAACCAAAAAGCTTGGTTACAAATGGGATGGTGAAACAGTAGAATGGTTGTTTAAGCAATCCTATCATGCCATAAAAGCTGTCCTGTCTGATGACAATAAGGAGGACAGCAGCAAAAAGGACATCTCTGCTCAATGTTCTAACAATGTCAGCCCCAACATCCAGGCTTATCATAACTACCTTTCAATAAATGCTTTTGCTTCATGTCAATCAAAGCTCCTACAGCAACAAATTTGGTCATCTGGGTTACCTGCTGCTGCTACTGAGGTGCCTTTGGCAAATCATATGCAACAGGGAATTCCACCATTGTTAAACAACTATGGAAATTATGATCACCTTTCTTATAACTCTAGGGGGTTGTATAATCTGCCTCAACATGATGTATGTCAAAATTGCCATTTACTTGTTCAGCAGCAAGCTCAATACAGGCTCATCATGGACATCCACAGACAGAGATCTCAAAACTTCCAAGGCCAAATCCGAATGCTGTGCAGGCACCACTTCATAGTGTATGTTATTTGATAGGGAAGAAATACTATCACTTATTTTTTATATTTTTATTTAAATAAATTGTAAAATTGTTATTGGTTATTATATTATTTAAATATCAAACAAGAGAGAAAGTTATTAAACATTATTTATTATTATTTTTTAATATATATTTTTTCTTTATAATTTATAATCCCTAATTTATTGATAAAATTGTTGAAATAAAATATAAATAATAAAAATAAAAATAAAAATAAAAAATCATTTAAAATTAAATTTAAGAAGACTAATTAACTTTCCATACTATTTGAATGTTTAACGTTTTTAATTAAAAAAAATCAAGATTAGCCACTCATTAGGTTGGATGCATGCCATGATATGGTGTATATCTTTTTCATTATGATCATCAAAGACCTCTATGCTTCTGTTGTGTCATTATGTGAAAACAAACTTTTCTTTAGAGTTAATTTAAGTTAATAATATGAATGTAATTAATTAAGTTAGATTAATTGAATATAATTGATATTAATTAATTTGATATTGTGTAATAATTAAATTAGGAAAGCAAAAGTGTAGAAGGGTGATATTTAGGAATACGTGTGAATAATGAAGATTCTAAAATCAAATTGGAATTTATTTAGGAAATAAGATCTCTATTAAATAACATCTTTGATTTTATATTGATCTTTTGTTTTGTTTAGGGTTGAGTTTAATGATTTGATTTAGGTTTGTAATTATGAATTCATCTTGTGCCTCTAATTTTGACCTTGAACAATTGTACAATTTACTTCTTTGTTCATTCGATAGATATTTGTCTGATTTGTTCCTTTTGTTGATCTAAGGGTTGGTGATATTTAGAAATATATTGGAAAGATTGTTATTTTGTGACAAGAGACAAGTTCTCCTAGGTCAACAAGCTCTAGAATGTTGTATGCAGATTATTTACTCTCTTTTAGTGTACCAAGCTTGGATGTGTCACTATTGATTGTGTTTTTAATGCTCTCTAATAAGAAGATTTTGAATATTGCTCTTGGGTGATGGATGTATTAGATTATGTGGCTAATGGCTATATTAGTGCAAGTGTATGGGAAAAAAGATAAATGTGTGGGTAATGTGTCTGTAAGGATAAGGTGGGGGCTAGTGTATGGGGATATTAGTGTATAAGGATAGATAAAGGCTAGGGGAATGAGCTAAACTTTGCACAATATTATGACATTTGTCAATATATACGTATATCAAGACATTTCCTCAAAATTTACATAAAACTAAATGAGAAATGGCATTAGAATGCAAATTTCATGATCACATATTGGTTGCTTTTGGTAATAATTTGCATAGTTATTCATAAAGAGTTATTGGATTTAACCTAGCCTCAATTTTTTTCTTACAAATTATTTAATTCCTTGATTCATCTTTTCCCATTTGAATAAGCAAAAGTCCCACTTGTTTATTTGCTTCTTTTCTTGTTTGATCAAAGTTTATATTTTTATTTAATTGTTCTCTTTCCAATGTTGTGATGAAAATATTATTTCCCTAACCTTAATATCTAGGTTAATCTAATAAAATGCATACACATAAACATAAATCAATCTAGATCAGCTCCTTTTAGTTATGGGAGTGATAATTGAACAATTAATGTTATTAAAGAAAGTAAATGCAAAAGAGGAATGTACTTAGCTTAATAATTGATGTAGTTGAATAATTTGATGTAATGTAGATTTTGATGTTTTGATATGAAAATATATAGGTATGATCACTTTGTGGGTTGCCTAGAAACTTGTGCATGATTGTAACTATTTTTAGGTCAATTTTGTGGATCTAGGTCTCTTTTGTGAGCATGGATTTGTCTTGTGGCTTGAAGATTTGATCTAGCAAGTTGCTCTCTCATGTTCTTCAAAATCACCTCAAAGTTTTCTCTTTATTGATTGTTAGGTGCTAATAGCATTTAGAAATACCTTGGGAGGCTACCAAATTGCTAGGGTCAAGTTCTCCTATGTCAAAACTCAAGGATGGATAGCTTTACAACTATGAAAAAGGTTAACAAACAACAAGAAAGAAAAAATGTCCAAGGATATGAATTTTGATGTACATAGATTATGTTATTACTCCATTTGATGTGTTCCTATAATGAATACTACGATTTAGGAATTTGAATGATTCTAGGATAATGTTAGGAAGTTAAATAGTGTCCAAATGAATGCCTTCAAATATCACTACATAGCAATATTCATGCAAAAATGTGTACTAAATCAACTCATGATGGGAAAAAAAGGAGTAGGATTCATCAAATTTTGAAAATAAATTTTTAAATTTTGTAGGTTGGTTTTGCAAACTACAATATTGATCTCAATCCATGAGATTGAATCATGATAAAGGAGTGGTGATACCTATGTGATGAATGAGTGTTTGGATATGGGAGGCTATGTAATAAAGGTCAAGTGTATAAGAATATGTGTAGGGATGAATGAGATAATGTAATACCTTTTGCATTTGCACTTAATTATTATTTTTGACTATGGTTTAGCCTTGATGATCACTCTACCTTATTCTTTTTGTTGTTGAGGCATTCTAAAAAAAAAGTGTATATTGGCAAGTGGATTTTTTTTATGGAGATCATCCACAAATTATTTGTATCTACTCAATACGAGAGCACGAGCCTTCTTGGGTTGAACCTCTTGGGCTAAGAGCCAAGGACTAAGGGGTATCCATTCCACCAAACTCGCCCAGGGCACAATCTTGGCCTCATCTCTTATGATGTTGGAGCCTTGCACTTAGCAAGACTTGATCCCTAGTGGGATCATTAAGAACCATTCAACTTCACCAATAGATCAAGGGCCCATTAACGACATGTCGATTTTTATTGTATATTGTGTGATGCTTATAATACTCCCACATTTGGATATGATATTTTGTATATTCTACTTCATCTGTATAGATACATACATATATGCATGATAATAGGTGGATTATTATAATTGTGTTGGCATTCTCGATATTTGTTAGTTAAATTATTCCCATATTTGGATGATGAACATTGATGTTGGAGTATTATAGATGTGTTGAGTATATGATTATGTGATGTTGTATCTCATTGGGTGATTATACATTACTTTGGCTATTATTTATATGGTGTAGATACAATTGGGCCTATATTGTACTTGGATTGAGTGTGAAATGTGTCTTATGAGATATGGTGTAAATCCATATCTGAATAAGTGGCGATTCTAGAGTCTACTTGTGTTATGGTTAAACCATAAATGTGTGTTGTGGTTGTGATTGCTCATTTCCTCATTACATTTGTTTATATAAATTTTGATGGATGGATCATTACATGGCAATGATGTCTGATGCTTTTTGGGAATCAAGAAATAGGGAAATTTCTAGTTAGTTGCATTGAAAAATTATATATGAATTATTTTAATTAGTTAAAATATTCCATTGTTTATAAGTAAATTCAATTGTCCATTATTCTTGAAATTAAGGAAATGATTTAAGCAATTAAGTTAATAATGCTAATTGATAAAAAATGATAAAAAGGGAAAATAAAAATAAAGTGAAAAGGAAAATAGAAAGGGAAAATGGAGTTAAAAAGGAAAAAGAGAAGGTATTTTTATTATTCTCATTTTTTACCCTCTCAAAACCCTCTCCTTGTCAAATTGGAAAATAAATAAAATTTCTTGATTGAAAGAGTTCTTGAACTTGGATTTGATTGGAAAAAGAAGGCATTGAAGGTGTGCTTTCGTTGCATGTGAAATTGCTTCTCAAAAATTGAATTATTACATGAATTTGACATTTTGGTGTGCTTCAAATTGAAGGTATTTCACTTCTTTCCTCTTAGATTTTGATATATTTCAAGTCATGGATGTCATGCTTAATTGATTGGTAGCATATGGATTCACTTTCAATTTGAATTCATTGTTTATCATGGTCTAAAATCATTGTTTGTAAAATTTTAAAATGTACATTCTTTAGCCAAGACTATGACAATTTTTTTAAGGAATTGAAAAATGTGGAATTTAATGCAATAGAATGTTGTTGTGCATTTATGAATCAAAAGGGTATTTTTAATCTTTTGGAAAATTTCTATTTATAAAAAGAATAGATTTTAAGCTTTTATATGGGGTCGATTGAGAAATTTCCTAGTTTTCCATTAGGATCTTTTAAAAAAAAAAAAAATTAGAATTATTTTGAATGAATTAAAATGGGAGAAAATAAGATACCTTATTATTTTTCCATTTGGAATCTTTTGGGACTATGTCCAAATTATTATCTTGCTACTATTGCATGGTTTTAGTGTCATGCCCAAATAGTGATTGGGCATGAGGAACTTAGGATTTGAGGTATAGTGGGTTGTGAGGGAGTGGCTCTCAATGTTGTCTTGATTTTTTATGTGACTCTTATGGCTACAATTGGTTAGAGTTATTAATTAAGTGATAAATAAAGAAATCCATGAGGTAAATAAAATGAAATAGGACTTGAGTTAATGGCATACTTAGAGCACTAGTATAGGCTTGGTATGATACATCAAGGACATGCCATGCTTAGGTAAAGTTGGTGGATGTCATTTATATACCTTACCTCACCTTGTGATGATAATTCATACTCCAATTCACAAAGGCATCCATTATGCTAATGCAATGGAACTCCTTGCTATCCCCTAGGATCCTCATTATTTTTCCATCAATTTTTGGATCCATTGAGAGATCTATCTCTAACTAGGTGTGTTGTGATTGGTTGAGACCTTGATTGTACATGTGTTCATAACTATTTTATATGTAAAGTGTTTGGCATGTGTGTAATCCATACTCCTTTGTTTTGCATGAGTGTGTTTGTTATCCCATGTAACTATCTCCTAACACGATGGTGTGGACCTATGGGTACCACATGTTTGGGTGGCACTCAACCACTATTGGGAACTAGTGAATCAGTTGGAATGGCATAGGATTGCATGCAAGATGGAAGTCCCATATTCTCATTGATTCTTGCATTTGTAATTAAGTTAAAAAATGTATAATTTAAGAAATTTGAGTCCTCATATGTAATTATAATATTAAGTTGGATCCTCCTAATAGGATGGATTGTAAATCACCCACATAAGTGGTGACAGTGTTATCATTAATTTTACCACATATCGATGTTGAATGTGCATCGTTTGGTATGCTTTCTTCATTATTGATATGTGGTTAATATAAAATTGGGCACTTTTGGATTTGGGATTAAAATAAACATAATTTTAGAAAAAACATTCAATTATGTTATCATTGAAATGCATGATAGTATCATTTTCCTAGTCTTGGGTAGTGTGTATGAGGACTTGCCATGGGGTGGCATTGTCATGCCATTTTGGTAGGAGAATTTTGTTGTGTATTTTTTAAGTGTTGGGTATTATACCTAAGAAGAAGAGTTGGAAGCAATCATTTTTTAGTCTCTAGTCAAGACTATAACTCTCCAAAGAGACTACAAGGCACAAATAGGACTACAATGCAATTTCTAGACTCTAGCGCTAAAGTAGGACTTTACTACCAAAACTAGACGATATCATATATTTAGGACTAGTGATAACTTTAAGAAACACCCCTTAAGAAAAATATAAAATCCTGGAGAATATGTCATTTTAAAAATATATATTAATTTCTATTAGCGAATCTTTCCATTTAAAAAAAAATATTAATTTTGTTGGCAATTTTGCTTCACTAAAATTTTGTAGAAAGTCTTGATGAATCTTGTAAAATAATAGGAAAATTTATTAATTATGATGGTGAATCCTTCCATTTAAAAAAAAATTATTATGGAAAAGTAGGGGTTTGAGCGTGGAAATAATCAATGGGTTTAAAGGGTTGATCTATTATACTTAGCTTCCACCATTGATTTAAAATATAATCTAACAACCCTTGTTGTATTTCACAAGGTAAATTGTACCCTAGATGTAATGCTCATGGGGCTCGAAATTGCTTTTGAATCGTTTATTTCAAGATCAACAATCCAAAATCAATTTTATGCCCCATGAGCATTACATTCTGGTTTTATATTTTACCTTACAAAATACGAGGGCCATTAGATTATATTTTAAATCAATGGCGACAACTAAAAATTGGAAATATGGACCTAAAGAAACTAATAATTATGATATACTATTGGAGAATTAATTTAGATTTCTACTATAACTTATAAAATTTAGGTGAATCTAATCTAATCATGTATCGAATACTGTGGTGAATGTTTGAGTTAAAAAGTTTAATAAAATAAATTCTTTGGTGATTTAAATAAGACTAAAATAAAATTTTGTAAAAATGTGGCAATTGGGTTTGTGTTACAACTTGAACTATTAGCAAAATTTGGATTCCCAAATTTCAACTATTAGTCAATTGTTGAATATTAGCCACTAAAAAATCACTGTTTAGGATGCTTGAGTAATGGTGCACTAGCGTCCCTTCTATGCACTAGTTCCCTTTCTTAGCATTGTAGTCCTCTAGCATTCTATAGTTCTTTTTTGTCAAACAATGAGTACTGCTAAGAATTTCTTAGGATAAATTTGTATAAAAATTTGTTCCCCTTGGCCTTATGAGTCTTCCCATGTCATCACTTTGTTGAAAAGTGTCATTATCTATAATTTATGCCATATTTTTTAATGGGAAGTATGTCCTTGCACAAAAAAAACCCATTATTGTTCCAATTGATGAAGGTCTTGTACTTCCCAATGGGGAAACCTCTTGTGGAGTTTTGTCCCTTGTGTTTGGGTGTCTTTGGTTGGGATATATCCCACCTTGCATTGGTAAGTGTGTCATGCATGTAGGAAACAATGTTCATCCATCTAGTTAGATTTGATATCTCCTACTTGTCCCACCTCTTGCATAGATTTCCCTTGGTGTGGTCACTACCACCAAGTGTTCTTAGGGAGTGGATTTGAGGTAGATGATTCCCTCATTCTACCCTTGTCTTGTTTTCATGAGAGAATTCAATCTTGAGTTAAGATTTGGTCATCTTCATGGTGTATTCCCACTCTCTTGTAGGCGTGTCATGGTGGCTTTGTCACATGATAGGTAGGTCTTTTGCTTGTACCACCTTTCTTGGATAAATGGTGATATCTTGTAAGTTTTATCTATTTCTTGATTTGTATGATGTGAAACATCACCACAATTCCATTTTTTATTTCTTGTGTCATTGTGCTTAACATGACACCTAGAGTCCATTGCATCTAGTGTGATACATTAGTTTCCTGTCTTACTTAAGAGTCATTCTTATGTTGTTAAAAAAATCTCTTGCAAAATGTTTTGAGTGTGTGACTTGGGGCATTACATATAACATTACATTTTTGTTAGAATGTGTGCAAATGAAGAGAGGTGAATTATTGGGGAATGAACCCAAATTAAATCAAGATTACAAAATTTGTTGATATATAATTGTAATAGGTCACTCACTTAAAATGGGCCCAAAACTAAATGTGAATTGGCATGGGTATGCAACATTCATAGTTGCATCATGCATGCAATAACAAGTAAGTTTAAAATACATATAGGTGTGCTTTTTGATTTTCAAATTCTTTGTGTTTTCCTATAGGCTTTCCTGACGCTTCTGCATGGTAGGGGGGGCCAATAGGGATCCCCCATCCAAAATTTTTTGTTTCCTGTCATGACACAACTTTGGTCAGTGCTACCTCATCTTCGGTGGGGGCCTTGTATTGATCCCCAGGTAAATATCCTATCTCCCCTTCTTGGGGCCTGGATTCCTTTTTCTTAGATGAGGACCCAATTTCTTATGTGGACAAACTTGTGGGTGGAAGAGTGCTGAATCAAAGTACTTTCTCTACCTCTTTCTCTATCAATGGTTCTAAAGTTGGTGTCCCTAACTAGCTTTTGGAAGATTCATTAGAGGGTTTAAAATTAGCCATGGTGGGTAAATTCTTGGCTCCCTACCCAAACATTGACTAGGTATGAAAATGGGTGGATACTACTTGAAATCTTAAAGATAGTGTTTTTGTTTGTACAATGTAAAAATGTCTATTCTTATTTAGATTTGTCTTGCACGAGGATATGATTAAGATCCTCACAGGTGGCCCTTAGGCCTTTGATTTGGGTTTCAAATTTTTTTTGTCCCTTTGCAAGTGGAAACCAAGTTTTGATGTTTCAGTGGACTTAGGTAAGGTAGCCCCTACTTGGGTCTTCCTTCCTAGCCTTCCTTTGGAATACTAGAACAATGGTATATTTAAAGAGATTGTTGAGTCTTTTGGAACCCTTTTGGATATAGACAAAGCTACCCAACAAATGTCTTGATTGGTTTTTTCTAGAATTTGTGTTAATGTTACTATTAACACATTCCTCCCAACTTCTATTACTCTAAAGTCAAAATTTGGTAAGTGGATTTAGCTATTGGAATACGAAAATGCTAGAGTGTACTGCCAAATCTGCAAAAAGTTTGGTCATTTGTAGGATGTTTGTCTCATGAAGTCTTCTGATTAGTTGTAGGGTCATTTAGATGTCTCCCTCCCTAATAGTTTTGATAAGAATTTTTTGAGTCTTGAATGCTCTCTCTTTTCTATGGATTCTTCTGAACTATTGTTTGTTCTCCCTCAAGACTCTCTTGTTGGAAACAAGCAACATTGAGAGGGGGGTGAATCAGTTTTATGCAAAAATTAACTTTATTATTATGATCTTTAACCCACTTACAACATTCAACCAAGAAAAATATGCAAGAACAGAAAGCTAACAACCACAACACCATAACATAAAGATTTTTACATGAAAACCCTATTAGGGAAAAAACCATAGTGGATGGCCAATCCACAATATGATCTAAGTATACTAAAAAAGAAGTTTACAATAAGAGAATGCACTTGCATTCAGGCTCACTACCTAGAGCTCACTGCTCAAAATAGAAAGGCACACTACCTTACAAAGATTTGGATTAGATCCAAGAGAATGAATTGAGAGAATAGTATCTACAAATGCTTGATTACAGTTTCGGTTAGGCTCAGTAGTCGATCTTGTGTCCTTCTGACTGATTCTGCACTTATGCTCTGCTTTGCTCTAACTTGCACCAAAAAATATTTAATGGACAAGTGAAACTATGCATAAATCACTCAATCACCCTTCTGATATTCACAACATGCATTGACACACCTTCTACATACAAAAAATGATATAATTGAAAATTTATATATATCCATGACTAAGAATTTTAATCACAACCTGTCAGCTTCAATAAAACTTAAGAATATTTACAACTGTCAGCTCAAATCATAAATAATATTCAATGCACACCCACAACAGACGGTCATAACTTAGCTCGAACCCAAATCGAGAAGATTAAACACAAAAACATTTGAGTAGACACTCCTCGAATATCTGTGACACTTAAAATCATTCGGGTTGGCCACAAAATACTGATGAACAAAAAGATATCCAACTGAACCTCCAAACTTGCATACAACTTGATACGAGCCACTGAGAATTTCAGACAACACATGAAATTCATTGATTAACCTCCCATAAGATCCACAACTCAAAATAACAACAGAAAATCTACATGAGAATCGAAGAACACAAAATTGTTGGATGCTTTGTTCTTCCTGATGGCCCTCAATCTGTCTGCCAGTGGAAGTAAGTGATGACGTGTTGATCCAATCACTGACTAGGGTTGCCATCAATGACAACACCGAAGTATATTTACAGTGTCTCTTGCCAACATCTCTTGCTGAGAAGACTCTCGGGGTTTCTTCACTTCCTAGGAATACCAAAACATACTGCGTTAAGGACATTGTTTCCTGACCTGTTGTTTCTTTAAACCCCTTGGTAGGGATTGGACCTGATGTTGTCTCTCCCTCTAACCTCATTCAAGCTAAATTTCTTAGGGCTGATATGATTGTAAGAAGCTTGGAATAAAAAATTCTGGAGAACAATAAACAAGTTCATTTATCAAACCCAAATAGAATTATGACTTCTTTTCTAGAAGAAAATTTGGATGGTCTTAAGGAAGGAGAAATAGAACATCAAAAGAATAAGAAAAAGGATACTCCCTCTACCCACTCCTCCCCAAGGAAACATCAAAAATATGAACACTAATAATTACCATTGAATCTAAATGAAGAAAAAAACTTTGAGGAAGCTATGGCCCAATTGGGCTTCTCTTCTTCCCTGATTGAGGCTGAGCCGAAGAAGATTGGATTCAGAAAAATTCTAAATTAAGAAAGAAAAAGAAAAAAAATGTGGGAGGTGGGAATAAAATTGGAAGACTACCTCTAAAGGAGAAAAGGAGCAAAGATATACCTCACGATGTTTCCTTTGGAAAAAAAAACCCTTGACTCTCTTTCAGGAACTAAATCAAAAAAGAAATAAGTGAGAGGGGCCTTTCCCCTCTTTGTTGTAGTATCAAGGTGGTGTTGTGCTTCTTCTTGCTGAAAAAGAAACTAATTTCTTGGAACATAAGGGGCTTAAATTTCCCTTTCAAACAACATTTGATGAAAGCCTATATGGTTTATTTTAAACTAGACATATTTATGATTCAAGAGACCAAAATGAAAAAATAGATTTTTGATAAAATTGTGAAGAGCTTCTGGCCTAATGTCATGTATGTTGTCAGTGATGCTAATGGAGCTTCGGGTGGAATAGCCACTTGTTGGAACTCTACTAGATTGTTTGGCTTTATTGGGTTATGCTACAAAAATTATCTTATGGTTTCTTTTAAGGATACTCTTACTTCAACTAAATGGAACTTAGTTAACATCTATGGTACAAACTCCCACCTTGATAGTCTCACTCTTTGGGATGTTCTTGAAACAAAAATAAGCAATAGAAAGGGGGAGTTTTCGATGTTGGGTGGTGACTTCAACTCCCCTTTGTTTCTTTCGAAAAAAATTGGTGGTTTGGATGACTTCTCTGAGAGTATGATTGATCTAGGAGGTTTTTTAATTCTGTGGGATTAATGGACATCCCCTGCAGGGAAAACTCTTTACATTGTCTAATAGAAGGCAAGGTAACCACCTCATTCAAGTCAAATTAGATCATTTTCTCATTTCCTCAAACTGGAGCATTCTTTAAAACCTCACCCTTACCGCTTCCTCGAGAGCTGGATCAGATCATAATATGTCGTTGCTAAATTGGGAGGATAATGTGGTGAGAGGCCTCTTCTCATTTAGATATGAACTAATGTGGACTCAACATCCAAACTTCAGAAACCTTGTTGATTTTTTGTGGAATGAACCCTATTTTGGTACTCCCATGTTTCACCTAGTGAACAAATTAAAGAAAGTCAAAGAACGTGTTAAAGGATGGAATAATTTCTCTTTTGGCAATATCTTCCAAACCAAGAAATATTTAGGATAAAAAATAAAAGAGATTCAAGATTTGATGGAGCAAGGAGAGGTTAATGAAACTATATGTCAAGAAGAAAGGGATCTAATAATGTGATGGTTTAAAATCAATTAAAAAGAAGAAATCTTTTGGAAACAAAAATCAAGAATTCAATGGCTAACAAAAGGGGATAGAAATGTGGAATTTTTCCACTAGTCAACACTTAAGCATAGAAGCAGAAACAAAATTAGATTTCTCAAAAAATAATATGGGTTGATCCTTAATGTGGAAGATGATATATCTGAGGAAGCGGTCTCTTTCTTCTCTAAATTCCAAAAGGCGCAAGCTGAAGATCTAGATGATTTGGAAAAAAAATTACAGGTTATCCCCCAAGTCATTTCTGAGCAAGATCTTAAAGATGTATCTAAAGCTATTTCTATTGAGGAAGCTAAGGTTGTTGTTTCCTCTTTTGGAGCTTACAAATCCACGAGTCTTGAGACTTCTTTAGATCAAGTAGAATCCTAAACCAACTTAATGCTACTTTTATTGCTCTAATTCCCAAGTCATAAGGAGGTCCTCAATGTAATATTTCAAGCCTATAAGTCTTTGTAAAACCACTTATAATATTTTTTCAAAGATTATGGTTAATAGATTGAAGAAGGTTTTAAATAAGATGATTGCTGATAATCAAAAAGGTTTTGTTCAAGGTAGACACATCCTTGATTCAGCCATATATACTCATGAATTCTTCCACTCTCTGGAATTAAGTAAAAAACAAGGCATGGACCTAAAACTAGATATATCTAAAGCTTATGATAGGTTCTCTTCATCTTTCCTCATTGTTGTTCTAAAAAAATTAGGTTTAAAGGAAGATTCCTCAATTTAATTACTTCTTGTGTCACCACCCCTAAATGTTCAATTTTGGTCAATGGAGTCCCTAGGGGTTTCTTTACTTTTGGTAGAGGTCTTAGAAAAGGTGAACCCCTCTCCCCCTATCTTTTTGTTATTGTGGCTGATGTTCTAGGAAGAAACATTCAAAAATTGCTAGATACTAAGCTGCTGAAAGGGTTCAAAGTTGCTTCCTCCTTGCCTCCAACCTCTCACCAACAGTTTTTGGATGACACTATCCTTATGGGGAAAGCCTCAATTATTGAAGCTGGTTACTGGAAAGATATCCTTAATAAGTATGCCAAGGTCTCCAATCAACATATTAATTATAACAAGAGAAAGATTTATTTTTCAACACCCATCATACAATCAAAGAGAGAGTCCTTCGTATTGTAGGTTGTCAAGAAGCTAATGTTCCTACCACCTATCTGGGTATGGCACTCATTTCCAAAAATCCTCACAACAATTATTGGAACTACATTCTAGAGATAATTAAAAAAAAATAGTTGGCTAGAAAGGGAGACTTCTAAGTTAGGCAAGGAAGCTACAACTACTAAAAGCTTCTCTACAAAACATCTTGGTTTACTATCTCTCCCTTTTTGACATTTCTTCCTTCATTGTTGAAAAGAGTGAAATGATACAAAGAAGATTCTTGTGGTCAGGAAATGACAAAAGAAAAAAGATGGCACTTTTTGGATGGGATAAATTTTGTGCTCCAAAAAATGATGGGGGTCTTGGGATCCAAAGGTTGAAACTCTTTAACAAAGCTTTGGTTGCTAAAATGGGGTGGTAATTTTTGGAAGGTACTAAGGATTGGGTCAAGATTCTAAGAGCCAAATACTTAAAAGGTAAAGATCAAGGTTGTTTCCTTTGGGATGATGAACTCCCTTATGGTTTTGTCTTCTAGAAAATTTTGATGAAAACCAGAGGGACACTAAAATTGGGAATTAAAGAGAGAATAGGGAATGGTCAGGATACTGATTTTTGGAATGATGTCTAGACAAAAGGTAATCCTTTATCTTCAAATAACAATCTCGTTCCAATCAAACATGGGTTGATAAGAACTTTTGGGAAACAGGTAACTAATTACATTGATTGGGATGGCTTAAATCCCAAATGGAAAATATTTACAAACTATCTAAATGGAGCCACTCTTAGAGGTGGTAAACAATTTTCATGGGATGTTGATCTACACCACCTTCTTTGAATTATTGGGGATGCTAAAAGTTTTTTGAAAGAAAGAAGATATGAATGGATTTTCACCAAAAATTCTTTAGGGAACATCTTAGTTAAGTCTGTCTATGAGGTCTTGGTTAAGCCCCTGATCCTGAATGATGATTTCTATTGGAACACAGTATAGATTAAAAATCTAATTCCAAAAGTGAATTTTTTTTGGTGGGTTGTTGTCTGTGGTAAGGTTCTTACCTTGGATAATTTAAAGAAAAGATGTTTTCAATTAGCTAGAAAACACTACCTATGTAATGATGCTAAGGATTCTATCATGCATATGGTGTTTCTTTGTTCCTACTCAAGGGAAGTTTGGTCTTTCTTCCTTAAGAACCTGATGAACGAATGTGTTTTCCCTCTTGTAGTTAAGATGTTTGTGGATTGTTGGAACGTGTGTCCTTTTTTTGACAATATTATTGTGGATCTTTGGCGACAAGTCCCTCCCTTTATTTCTTGGGGACTTTGGAAGGAGAAAAATAACAGAATCTTCAAGGACTCTTCTAGGAAAAACAAATATTTAAGTATGGCTATCAGACATTAGATTCAAGAAAATATAAAGGTTGGAAAATATGCCCCATCTGAATGCTTTCCCTCATATAATTAAATTTACATTTAACAATTGTGGGTCTAACTCAAGATTTAACAATTTTCAACTAGAGGAAACAACTTATTAGAAAATCCACAACTTGGTCACCTTTGACTGTAGAT
Source organism: Sequoia sempervirens (assembly GCA_007258455.2). Classification (NCBI taxonomy): domain Eukaryota; kingdom Viridiplantae; phylum Streptophyta; class Pinopsida; order Cupressales; family Cupressaceae; genus Sequoia; species Sequoia sempervirens. Next base: position 20,684 of record VDFB02263707.1, read on the forward strand.
TGGGTTAAACGCAATTTTGATGGTTGCTCAAAGGGTAATCCAAGGCTTGTTGCGGCTAGGGGAGTAATTAGAGATCATTGAGGAAACTTAATTGAAGGTTATGGTAGTAGTTTAGGAATAGCTTCAAATAATATGGCCGAAGCTAGAGTAGTGTGGGGTTCCATAAATCAGCTTAAGGAAAAAGGTTTTATTAAAGTGATAATCGAAGGTGACTCCAAATTAATAATTGATAATTTAAAAGGAATTGTTGATGTGCCCTGGGATCTAAAAGATATATTGGATGACTACAGGAGGAATCTTAACACTTTCCAAAATTATAAAATTGACCATGTATATAGAGAGGGTAACAAGGCTGTCGATGCTATGGAAAATTAAAGTGTAAGTAAGAATGGGTGGACTTATTGGGAATTCCATAATTTTCCAAGTTACATAAAGGGAATAATAAACAAAGAAAAAGTGAATTTTTTTAATAATTCTAGATGGAATGATGGTAGCCAGAGTCACCAAGAAAACCCTCCACAATGCCTTAATGATGACTAATCAAGTAAAGCCTAAAATATTAATGATCATCTTGATTTTTATGATATGGATTATATTAATGAAAGGGGAAAAGGAATTCCCTAAGGTGTACTTGAGAACTAATTGCTTTATGAAGAATTATAATAATACTTGGAAAGATAACTCTTTGTATTTCCCAAAAATGATTTTAAAAAGGTGACAATTTAAAATAAATGTCATTATGCCACCTCTTTCCCAAAGTCTGTTCAACCCCAAAGATAATCAAAATGATACTTCCATAAGGGCCTTAGCTTGAAAATTCGTGCGAAGAAGAGGTTTCTTAATTATGAAATGGAAAGTTTTGAGGGTCATCATTCCCAATAAGGCCAAAAGAGGAAAACATGAGATCTTCTCTTGTGACTGAACTGAATTCATGATTATTATCATTTTGTAAAATTGGTTTATGTTTAAGGCCTCCCAAATGCAAAATTCTAGTGTAACCCTAAATGCATAAGACTTCACTTTGTCGATGATTTCAGTGTGAGATGAAATTGGTCTCACAAATGACTACCTACTACTGAACAAGGATTGTTTGATCATAGAGAATATAATGGGGGGACCTAGGAAGAGGATTGAACCAAGAAATTATGACTCGCTAAAAAAAAAACATGGTGCTTTGGGGACTCTTTGAGCATGCAGGATTTATCCCTTACTTTGAGGTTATGGAGGGATACAATGAAGAACTAAGTTACAAATTTGCGAATTATTGGAGTGATGGGGAGGTGACTTTGGGAGGTCTTCATTTCATTGTGGATAGTAAGTTAATTGCTAAAGTGATGGGACTACCATATGAAGGCAAAAAAATAGCAAGAAGGAGCATAGGGAATTACCAACAATATATAGAGAAATTCTTTGAGGTAGAAGAAAAAGTGAATAAGTTTCAGAATGGCTACTCCAGGCTTAAACTCCCGATGCCATATCATAATGTAAATCTATTTGTAATGAAATATTTTACATTGTAAGGTCACTTTCAGTTAGTTCATGGGTATCATTTCCCTATACTCAATCATATCCATCACCTTGAGAAAATCAATCTCCCTTTCTTTCTTAGGTCGTCTCTCCAACAAAGTATGGAGAATGGATCCAACCCTCCTCTACACCAAGGCCTTATTAGGGCCATTTGCAAGTATGTCCTTGCTAATACTCCATAGAAGGATCTTACCCTTAACCTCATATAAAATCCTCAAGCCCCTAAGATATCTGCCTACATTGAGTTTCTTGAAAGCAAACCCCACTCCCCTCAGAAAGCAGATAAGTTGAACAACAATAATCCCTTACCCACTTTGAAAGAATATACCTCAAAAGAAGAACTTCTTAAAATTACCCAGAGAAACGTAACTCCTCTCCCCTCTCCTTGGGCTTAATTAAATGTAGGAAAGTGGTAATTAAAGAACCAAGCACAAAAAGTCCAACTATTATTATTTCAAACGATAAAGACATTAGTCCTAACACTGGTTTGACTCACCCTAGTGGTCAAAGATCAACTCATTTAGCTATTGCTGCTTCAAAAGGGGAAGAGGAGGGTAAGAAAGGTAAAAATGTTGCTACTAATAAGGAGATGGTTTCTTCCGAAGAGGGAGATAAAAAAGGGGAAAAAGTGGTGGAAAGGAAAAATGAGGATTCTTCGAAGGAAGAATATATCCCAGATAGTTTAGGGGACACAAAATTCTCAGAGAAGGAGGAATCTACATAGTCAAATATGAAGGAGGGTGGTCGTGGTCTGGATGAGGGAATAAATGAGCAGGAAGAGGATGTTGGTGAAGGTGACAAGATTTTTGGAAAAGACGAGGATAAGTTGACAAATTTTGGGAGTCCTACTGAATTTGAAGATTTAGAAACCCCCACTTTTGGGATTAGTACTAAGGAGAACCTAAAGGTGAAGGAGAAAAAAAATATGGATACTACCTTGGATGCTTTGGCTGTGAGGATGGATCAAATAGAAAAATAGATGGAGGTTGTTGATAACTTGAAGAGGATGCAAACTATTGAAACAAGGATCAAGAGTATCTGTAAAGTCATGGATGGTGTTATGAGAAGAGCGGTCATGGGTACAATCTTGAGACAGGAAATTTTTGAAAACAATAGAGGAAAAAAGGTAAAAAGAATGAAGCTAAAATGCTTGAGGTGATGGATCTCAAGGAAAGCATGGAGGATATGGCGGATGAGCTCTAGGATAATTGGAGCCTCATTGATGAATCCTTATTTCTATTTTTTGGTATGCTACTCATGGTTCTGGCGCTAGAGATTTTTGACTTTGTTTGTTTAATTTTATTTTTTTTGATTCATTTGTTATCTCTACTTATGGCTCTTAAGATTGAAACTCTAATTAGTGGCTCTATTTTTTATGATGTATTTCAGATTTTGGCTTGCTATGTTCCTTCTATTTGGTTAATGTTGTATATTTGTATCAGGTTGTTTGTTTGTTTTGATTAAGTTGTTGGGTTGGGGTTTTGTTACTTTTCATGGTTGTTCCCTGGTTGTTCTTTGGGCTCAGTTGTTCTTGACCAATTGTTGTATGCTTCAGTCAGCTTTACTATTTTTTTTTGAATGGGATCAGGCCCTAACCCTACTTACTTTATCAAAAACATTCACAACTACAATTTCAAGTAATTTATGCAAAATGAATAATTATTTTAATAAGCCTCTCTATGTGGAGATATATAAAATTAATTTTTAAGATTGACATAACTTTTAAATTCAATATAATTGTAATAGTGAAATTTACAAATATAAATAATTTCCTTTTAGTTTTGGTCCATTTTAGATGGATCAAATTACAATTACATATTGATAAATGGAATTATTATGTAAAGTTTAGTTCATTCCTTTGTCTTTTACCCAACCTCATTTACACATACTTCCACATATTCCACCTTATCCCATCCCTATTTACACATTTTCCTATGCATTCACCACTATGGACCTTTTATATCATGTATTTGCACATTTGCATTCACATATTCATTTCTTACCTTGGTATTTATAATTCCTTGTCTCAAGCGATCCTATAGTGCATGGAGCAATCTCACGCCATGAAAAATTGACCCTTAAAATTCAAAATTTGTTGACTCTTTCCTAATTCACTAGCCTTTATAACAAAACTTGGCACATGTTTGTGTGATTAATTATTGTATTGGTATTTAAAGGGATGGAATATACATTAAGTCATAACCAATTCATGTTAAAAGAACATATGCATTGAAAGAAGAATCATTCTAGAAAAACTTCATTTTGGAGCACTAAAAAGGAACTTAAGCTACATCAAATTCAATTAGGATGTATGCATGCATAATTTTTATCTTTTACTATGAATTTGGTCTAATAAAGGGGTACATCTCTAGGAGAACATGACTCTAGTGATCCAATGATCATCCCAAGGTAATTTTAAATATCTCTACTCCTTACATCCAAGTAGGTATTAGAGTTTTAGGTGAAATAATTTCTATTAATCTATAATTAGCAAAATCAAACCTATAAGTTTCATTATTCTTTTGCTTAGTAGGTGATTTCCACAAAGCACATGATTAGTCTCACATAATTTATATTCAATCCAAAAATAATTTAGTATCTATTCTAAACATGGGATATTTTATATAATATGAACATCATTTTTTGAAGTATCGAGTGAGATTTTTATCATATTAAGTATATTCCTGTAAGAGTTGATATAGAGTTCTCTATACCATGTAATATTTGGTTGAATATGTAGCCACCAAAGATCTAGGAGCTTCAATGAAAGCACAAGAGATGTCAAATATGAGAGAATAATGTTATTCTATCAAAGGATGCAAATGATATATTACAATGGATTAGAATGATTAGAATACAAAGGGAGTCCCTTGGTTATATAGAATAAAGTGAGACACAGTGTTACATAAGATTATTACACATGTCTTAATCTTATGACTTGAGATATAAAGTGATAAGTATCCTATGTCTACCCTAAGTAAACTTAACTAGTGTGAATGGGACCTAAGTGAAGAACTAGTTACCTAAAACACTCCATTCACACCAATAATTCTTCATTATAGTTCTCGTAAATAAGTATTATATTCATATGCATTTAATTTCTTAATATAACACTAATTTACACACTTTATCATTCACATGACCATTAATTCAACATATGTTAATTATGTTGTTTTTGATTAGATAAGCAGGGAAAGGGCCCTGATCCCAAGGTTACAGCTAAATGAACAAAAAGGAAAAATAAGGTGAAAAAAAACACCACCATCCAGAATAAAAAAAATAGCATCTAGGGTGGCACACAAGCCATATATCATAACCATAACCATAAAACAACCAAAATTAATTAAAAACATAAAGTTACTGCTAGAGTACTTAAAGCTACGCAGGCCATTGATTAAATACACCATGTATCACCAAGTCTTAAAGCATAACAAAGCTATTATGAAATAGCAGTCCGAAATCTGGAAGCAAGAAGACAAAAAAAGGAGAGCAGTCATAAACCAACATCAAAAGAGAAAGTCATTACTCAGATTTTCCCAACAGGTCCCAATATTCACCAATTAGGGATATATACTCCCTCTATTCAAGTCCCTCTGATTCATCCAACACCTTCAAATCATCAGATTTTACCAACTTTTTCAGCTTCCTAGTAATTGTTGTTTGTCCAAAAAACACACCAATCATCGCTCTTTGCATCAACCTATTAGTCAACTTCATTAGTGTGACCAAGGCTTTCTCCATGTCTTCCATCTGTACCTGTGTTAGTAAACATACTTGTCCTTCAAAAATGAATGAAAGAAAATGACTCAGAATGCCCAACAAGAAGAACAAATAGTACTAACAGCTGAGTCACTTGCAATAGTATTTGCAAGTTATCTCTACTTATTTTACAAGGTGCAACTACCTTCGAAAGATATGCAATGAATGGAAAATACTAGGGTATGCTTTTAACCAGAAAGTAGGAAAGGAACACTAACATTTACCCATAACCATGAAATAAAATGTGATGAATTGATTCAAAATGAAGTGAATGCAAAAAACAATACAAAGCCCATTCATTCCACACCCACAATGAGAAACAAGAAAATAATGAGTAGTAAATTTCCCCTTCAATAGATGAATTATTCTACTTTAAAAGTTCCAGAAATAAGTGCACATATAGTTTGATATAACAGAATCAATATTGGAAAGAAATTGAAAAATCCCAAAGTCTATTGACAATCAAAAGAAACATTTGCAAATGCAAAGATCTAAAAACACTTTCTTTATTTCTCCAATATCAAAATTGTGAGCACAAAGGCCCAATACCCTGTACAACCAACTGTATTGAAAGAAAAACCCAAGACTTCCCCTACTTCCCCTATTTCTAGGAATAGAAAAAAGATGCCCCCACTATTAACTTGGAGGCCTATATATATGCACCCCAAAACTGTTACAGTACAAAAGTAATGGTCTTGAGAATGACCAATGACAAGGATCGTGACATGAGAACCGTTTTTTAGAAAAGAGGTTATTATTCTCTTTCACAAAAAAATTTCACGCATGTCGCTAAACAACTGGAGGTGCCGAAACTCTATTCAGCTCCAATTGCATTTCCATAACTAAATTGTGAAATTTAGCGCATTCTTCTTCTTCTTCCAAAACAAGGATCACCCTATTGTACTTGACATAGCTGGTTTTCTCCTTCCAGGCTAGTGAACGCAGCTGAGAGATGTCAAATTTATCTTCCTCTGGCCAACTCAAATTAGGTTGCAGGACAAGAACAAGTTCATCTTCCCATTCCCTGACATCACCAAGAAGTACCATTTTGAGAAAACTTTGGAATCGAAAAAAACTGCCACCTTCCCTTGCATGCAGGCTTATTTAACTTCGGCGGTGGAAAGTGGTCATTTATTTGCTAAGCAAAACATGTCAAACCATTTTTCCAACTTTCTTATTAAAGAGTTGTCCTTTCAGAGGATTTTTAAAGATTACGTTAAAAATTTTGTTGACGTCTCAAGACATTTGAGAAGACATTCCTTAAAGGCGCCATTCAATTCATTAAATGCACTGACACTTTGGAAATGGTATATCCTGCTGAGGTCGCCCCATTGCTATGAGCTAGAACTTTGTAACCATGGGTCATAAGTTCTAGAGTTTCAAGAATTGTCGATATCCTGACTACATAAAGCATCACTTCCAAAGGTTGCAAGAAGGTCAGGTGATTTTGAAATTTTGAAACTTAGCGAGTTGGTTAGGGAACTTGACATGACTGCAATAGTTATAAGATTTTTCAAAGCCGTAACTTAGACATAAATGCACAAGTTTAAAAATTATCATGAAAGAAAAAACTTTAAAACAAAATGACTTGGAATAAAATTTCAGGGGGTAACATTGGCTCCAACTGGGGACTGTATTTCTGTAGAAAATGCAGAGAACTCTAGAATCATTAGGCCAAACCAGTCCAAGTCCATTGGGCATGGAGTCAAAAGAAAAGTAAAGGACAGGGGGTAGTTTGCAGAAGGGTGGAGGGGAACTGGGCACAAACTAAAACCAAAACAAAAACCAACCCAACAAAAAAAAGGAAAGAACAGCCTAAGACTCCTATATGCACTCGGACTAGGTGCAAAAACTCCAACTTTCCCTATGGAACTATTCAAAGCCATTTACAAGTTCAGAAAAATAGATGCTAGAATGAAAGAAATGACTATGCCAATGGGGCGTTACCATACTTAGCTGCAACTTGATGTTTTGAATAGCAACTGTGTGATCTTTGATATATGCAGATCCTTTGGATGAAATACTAAATCCAAATAACTGTTCCTCATGAAAAGTATATGAATTAGATAACACTTCAATGTCCTTATGCATGCTGAGAAACACTTCCTCCTGTATGGCTTGAATTATAGCAATCTCAAGTCTTTGAATTCATCTTTCACGATTTGATTGTAATTCTTCTTTAATTTGATGATTCACATCTAGATTACTCAGTAGATGATTGACAACATCAATCTGTATAATCTCAGATATGACATTGTGATGCACTTGACTATGTAAGCAAGGAGTAATCAACTCTCGAATTGGAAAACCCACATATAAACCATTAGATGAGAACCTGCCTTTGGTACAATCCACTTTTCTGGCAGCATATGATTGAGAATTATCCTCGATTGGAAAAAATCTGCTTTCTTTTATGACATTTGATTCAGCAACTTCGTGACTCACTTCATCACTCATGTTTATATCTTTAACATCAATCGATTCAGGAAATGTGAAGGCTTCAAATCCAGCTTGCATGCAAATTGAAGGGGAGACATTCAACAACTCATTTGTATGTTGGGCATCCTGAAATTGCTCTTCATCACCCAAAAAAGTAAATGTTTCCATTTCTACAGTAGATAAAGATGACAAAGCAACATTATTCTCATCATCCTCATTATACCTTGCATCGTGGAAGGATGGTTCATTTTCTTTACCATGTGAGGGATTTTTAGGTTCATGATGCAAGTAAAAAGCTTCAATTCTTCCATTTATACAAGGCTCACTTTCTATAACATTTCTTTTATTTCTACCAAAATGCTTGGAATAAAAAATAGTGAGGTTAAGACATTCAATAGAAGGAGGTTGCATATATTGAAAATCTATAGGCTGAGGGATTGACTTTTGCATGATAGGCTTCCTCATAAATTCACATTGTAAATAGTTTGCAATCTAATTTTCTTTCCACAATCCACTTAATATCAAATCGTCTTCAATCTTTACAGCCTCTTGTTGAGCAATTTGAATATCATTTACTCTACTTCTTTTTAATTCAAATTGAACATCAAAATGCAGAGAGGAAGTAAAAGTACAAAGCTGAAGTTGCTCACTTGGTTTTATGGGGGTGGGAATTTTCTTGAGCAACCAATTAAATTTTTCCATGAAATCTCTAATGGATTCACCTTCTTGCTTACGAATGTTGAAAAATTGATTTAGTAGGGAAACTTCATCAACAGGGCCCTTGTATCTTCCCAAGAACTTATTCTTCAAAGAGTCCCAGTTAGTAATGCATCCCTCTTCTAGATTTTGAATCCATTCTGCTGCTCATCCGATGAGAATCTCAACAAACAACAACACAAACACATCTTCTTCTTGAACTCCAAGGATTCCACATGCAATAGTGAATGCTTGAATATGATAATCTAGATCTTGAGAAACTTTACCAGCAAATTTAGGAAAATATTTTCTTGAACCTTCAGGTATGGCTGTATATTGAGGCAAAGAAAATGGTCTGATTTGAGTTCCCCATGGTTGAGATGCTACCAAAGCCATGACATAACACTAGAATTATTCTAGCAAAGAGATATTTCATAAACACAGAGTCGCCAACCTCCGTCCTCGAGGAGGAATCTTCAAATTACTAAGAGAACAAAAAACCAGCCACTTTAGTTTCGATCCCTAGCAAAGTTGCCAAAAATCTATTAGTAAACAGATTTTTCCTTCAAAAATGAATGAAAGAAAATGACTCAGAATGCCCAACAAGAAGAACAAATAGTACTAATAGTTGAGTCACTCACAATAGTATTTGCAAGTGCTCTCTGCTTATTTTACAAGGCGCCACTAGCTTCGAAAGATATGCAATGAATGGAAAATACTGGGGTATGCTTTTAACCAGAAAGCAGGAAAGGAACACTAGCATTTACCCATAACCATGAAAGAGAATGCGATGAATTGATTCAAAATGAAGTGAATGCAGACAAACGATAGAAATCCCATTTATTCCACACCCACAAATGAGAAACACTTGAAAATAATGAGCAATAAATTTCCCCTTCAATAGATGAATTATTTTGCATTCAAAGTTCAAAAAATAATTGCACATATAGTTTGATATAATAGAATCAATATTGGAAAGAAATTGCAAAAGCCCAAAGTTTATTGACAATCAAAAGAAACATTTGCAAATGCAAATATCTAAAAACACTTTCTTTATTTCTCCAATATCAAAATTGTGAGTACAAAGGCCCAATACCCTGTACAACCAACTGAATTGAAAGAAAAACCTAGGACTGCCCCTAATTCCCCTATTTCTGGGAATAGAAAAAAGATGCCCCCACTATTAACTTGGAGGCCTATATATATGCACCCAAAAACTATTACAATAAAAAAGTAATGGTCTTGAGAACGACCAGCGACAAGGATCGTGAAATGACAACCATTTTTAGAAAAGACGTTATTATTCTCTATTGCGAAAAGATTCCATGCATGTCACTAAACCGTTGGAGGTTCTAGAACTCTATACAGCTCCAATTGCATTTCCATAACTAAATTGGGAAATTGAGTGCATTCTTCTTCTTTCAAAACAAGGATCACCCTATTGTACTCGACATAGCTGGTTTTCTCCTTCCAGGCCAGCGAACGTAGCTGAGAGATGATGTTGAATTTCTCTTCCCATGGCCAACTCAAATCAGGTTGCAAGATAGGAACAAGTTCATCTTCCCATTCCTTGACATCACTAGGAAGTACCATTTTGAGAAAACTCTAGAATCCAAAAACACTGCTACCTTCCCTTGCATGTAGGCTTATTTAACTTTGACGACGGAAAGTGGTCATTTATTTGCTAAGCAAAATGTGTCAAATTGTTTCGCCAACTTTCTTATTAAAGAGACATCCTTTCAAAGGATTTTTAAAGATTACGTTAAACTTTGTGTTGACATCTCAAGACATTTGAGAAGACATTCCTTAAAGGCGTCGTGCAATTCATTAAATGTACTAACACTTTGGAAATGGTATATCCCGTTGAGGTCGCCCCATCACTACGAGCTAGAACTTTGTAACCATGGGTCGGAAGTTCTAGAGTTTCAAGAACTGCCAATATCACGACCACATAAAGTATCACTTCCAAAGGTTGCAAGGTCAGGTGACTTTGAAATTTCAAAACTTAGCGACTTGGTTAGGGAACTTGACAGGACCACGATAGTTATAAGATTTGTGAAAGCCACGACTTAGACATAAATGCACAAGTTTAAAAAATTATCATGAAAGAAGAAACTTTAAAACAAAATGACTTGGAATAAAATTTCAGGGGGTAACAACCTACAAATATGTTAGTCTATTTTTCATATAATCCAATTGGAGTCATCAACAATATTATCATTGCCAGTATTCCTAATATTTGGAACAATCAGAGTATCACTCTTTTGGTCCTCCTCTATTTCAGTTTTCTCCTCTTCATCATCTTCCTTTTCCTCTTTTGATTCCTCTTCCCCCATTTCATAAGTTGTATCCTCAAACTCCATCCCATTAGTATCTTTATCAACTTGGGCTTCAAATTCTTCAATTTCCAAGACTTCCTCTTCATTCACAGAGATTTTTTGTTTTCCTTTCCTATCCTTGGAAGCATCCTTTGCCAAGTGTGTAGACCTATGACCACTACTACCACGACTACCTTGACCCTCAATTTATTTCAAATCCTCTTTTTGCATTCCCTATTTATCTTCACTGATTGTAATAACATCATTTTGAGAGTTTAGATCTTTTTTAATCTTCTTAGACTTGGGTAACTCCAGGAGAAGAGGAGAATGCTTTCTCTTCTCTGGAGTCACTTTCACAAGCTCATAATCAATGGAACTTTTAACAATATTTTTCTAAGCCATAGGGGTAGATAAATTCAAACATATAGCAACAGGGGAAGGGATTTTAGCTAGGGTTAACACCCTTCTAGTAGAAAAAATGGGAGATGGACAAGGAATAGGTTCCTCAGTAGGGTTTGCATCCCCAAGGAGTTCATCATTATCGCCATTATTACGATTTTGATTATCATTTCTAGCAACAAGAGGGTTTCCATGAGGGTTTAGTGCAAGAGCATGCTTGTACAGAGCAAGCATCAAACCTTGATGCAAGGGAGGGCTAACACCTTTCTCTATGTTAATTTATAGGGAAGACAATAAGTAGAAGGGAAAATTAATTCTTCCACCATGCCTAATATGATTTAGCAACAAAAAATGGTATGCATGTATAGACATGTAGCTTCCTTCCAGCATAAAGTACCTCATAACAAACAAACTCACCAAGGCATAGGGAGGTGAAAGTTATAACCTCACATACCCATTTTGCAAGTGTTTCAAAATCTCCCCATCATGCAAAAACTTGTCCACAAACATCTGGTAGTCAGCCCCACTCTTCTTTTCCACCTTTGAACCTTTATTTTGCAATCCTGTAGCTTCTGTGATAAACCTCCATGTCACTTCAAACTTGATAACACCAATAGAAACATTTCGCTTCCTCCACGAGTTTGTGAATTTGGTAGTAAGGCTCTCATTGTAGCCCTTCATAGACTCGAAGAAAGGAACCATGCCCACATTTTCAAACAATCTCCACAAGTCCATATTCTATTTGAGCGCTTGGCAATTTGGAGGCTCTATGCACATCCTCGTGTTGGAAATTGGATTACATCAAATGGTTTTCATTAATGTCAATAGGTTGTCATTGATGTCAACACAGTACTGAATAAATGAGATAGTTACTAGAACCTATTTCCTATTGAAGATGATCATTATATGGTCTAGTATGTTAGTTGGTCTGATGTGTTAATTATTAAGGTTTGGTTTTCCACCGTGACATAAGCCATGATTCTAATATTTGAATATCTTGGCCGACCCAATGTATACAATATATATTATGAAGACTAGTTACGCTTTATGGATGTTAGCCGACTTGGTATAATGCTTAAATCATATATGGTTCCGACAAAGAAGGTTTTGATTATTTTTGTGTTCATCTAATTAGGCCAACCTAATTGACGATCAAGATATGCTTGTATATATATATATATATAAGGTTTTTTGAGTATGAGAAGAGTAGTGGAAGAAGACACACATGAGCATTGAATATGAAATGTGAAGAGGATTGAGGAGTGTGTGAAGATCTGTGCCTAAAAGCTTGATTAGTTGTCATTAGTGCAATTTTGAGGCAGTACTTCATATTTTGAGCTTTAGTTGAACTGAACCCTACACATTGAAGGTGTATTCTATCAGTTCAATCTTTTGGCAGTGAGCCTTAACCTTTTGTAATCTAGCGGTGAGCCATCTTTTGTATCTTTGGGTTGTAGCCCTGTAGACAGTGAGTCCTTATCTTAGGTAGTGAACACTATCTCAACAATGAGCTTTGTTTCAAGCAATGAGCCTTTTTGTAATCGGTTTTGATATTCTCTATAATGTGATTTAATCCTCACCGTGGTTTTCCCCTTATTGGGTTTTCCACATAAATCTAGTGTTACCGAGTTTATGTGTTGGATTTGAGTTTTTGCATTGACATTTGGTGATTAATCATTTAAGTAGTTTTAAGTATTAGTTCTGGTGATTTTTTTAAAGGTTAAAATTTGTGACAACTGATTCACCCCCCCTCTTAGTTGTCCTATTCAATAATTGGTATCATAGCTTGGTTTTGTAATGTCCTCATTTTAGCCTATTATTTTTTTTGGATGGTTTAGCCTATTCCTAACCCTCGTAGGCAAACATAGGTGGTTAGAGGGCCCTTCTTGGCAGTAAAGAATGGTTTTCTCCTTTAGATCTCAGTGTGGATTCAGGTGTGGCCTTTGTTTGACTCAGTTCTTTATACTTATTATTTATAGTAAGTCACCAATTCAAGGAGTTAGATTTCTATATTTAGCAGGGCACCTGAACGGGTCTCAGTTGCAGTGTTGATCTCCTTAATTAGTTGGATGGGCGAAATATTGAGTATTTAATAAGTTATTATCATTAAAGGTTACTTTATTGATAATTAAATAATATAAAGTTATATTATTTAGTCAAAAGTGTACTTTATGTCCGATGAGTTAAAATCACTTAAAGTACATTAATTTAATATTATCGGTTTAGGTACCCATGATTAAAGATATTATAATTTTTTAATTAAAAACCTAAAAGTGGATTTCAAAATGGATTCAAAGGAACTTAAGGAGGTCGACCTCTCTTGAGAGGGTATAAAAGGATTTTGAAAGCATTAAATCATTATCATTTGGTGAATATATTATTTGGGGTTTTGATGTTTGAGCAGGTTGGATGGATTTGAAAGGGTTTTTTCCATTTTCAACATTGGAGAATGAAAACTCTTCAGTTTCTATGCAATTTTGAGGCTGTGAGAGATCAACTGATATTATTGCTTGACCGTGGGCTTCATTCAGAGGTCTAGTTTGTGCTTCAGGAGAATTTTTATCGAGGGTTTGAGCATATTGTATTTAGGAGGATAAATCATTTGAAGTTACATTAATTTCTAGGCTTAGAACACTTATCAAGAAGTTGTACAACTATTGATTCTAGTCAGGTCGTACCATTTCCAACAAAGGCGTGTTTCTCCTAGAGAAAAATGCCTAGGGTTTTCAACTCTCTTCATCATCAGTGTTGGCACCAAGTTCAAAGAAGGCCTTTTGTGTGGTTTTGAGGTGGAGCAATCAATCTACAGGTAGGTCATACATTATTACAATTGCTGCAATAAATTACAGAATTCATGAGGCTGATTTATGTTGACTTTCAAGTATGTTGAGTTGAAGAATTAACATTGTATATCCTTTATATTCAATAAATAAAATTGTAGCTCCTTTATTGTTTCGATTGTTGTCTCAGTTATCTATTAAATATTTTATGCATATTTCTTGCTTGGCAACATTTGTGAAAATACATAAAAATCATATATTCATTATAAAACCCTCAAGAAATTGCAAAGAGGCCCAGAGGGGGAGGTATATTTGAGCATAGAGCACCATAGGCACACCCACCACCTCAAGATAATAGGGATTTCCAGCATGTTGTCAACAAGGTTGTCTTGCCACATTTTGATGGTAGTGACAAGTGTTCAGCTAGATTGTGGGTGCAGAAGCTCAACAACTATTTGTTGTTGAGACCTATGAACGAGGATGAGGCAATTAAGTTTGCCACAATGCACCTGGATGAAGTGGCTCACGATTGGTGACATCATGAGGTGACCACTTTGCAACATAACCTTATTACCACCTACCAGGAGTTCACATATAGGGTGATCAAGAACTTTGACAAGAAAGATCTAGAGTTGTGCTTTAGAGAGCTGGCACAACTTAGACAGGTGGGCAGCTTGGATAATTACATTAGTGAGTTTTAGAGGCTCGCTATGATGGTGCCTAGTTTGTCAGAGAAGTTCTTGGTTATGTTGTTCACAAAGGGTTTACAGGAGCCTTTGAGAGGGTGGCTTAAGGCCTTTGACCTTCCTTTCCTACATGGTGTCATTAAAAAAGCAAGGAGTATGGAGCTTGCTACTCCAAAAAAACAATTCTAGCCAAAAACAAACACCTTACCTATTGAGGAGAGTCATCAACTAGTTGCAGAGACAGAAAAAAATAACAACAAAACTTGATGATGCAACTCATGATGAATTGAGAAGGAAATAGCTTTGTTATTGGTGCAAAGAGCCCTACAACAAAGATCATGATTTCCTCATGAGGCCAAAAGGGAAAAGCTAACTATGTGATGTGGGTTTATTATGAGGATGATGAGTCTGAAATTTCAGACTAGCAAGCTGTTTCAGAGCATAATGAGGCCAGAAATTCCTCTATAGAGTTTGGACCTAATGCCAATCTATCCTTGTTGGCATTATCTGCTAGTGCACAGGATGATTCATTTAGGTTCAGGGTATTATTGGATGGAAATCTATGTGTTTCCATGCTTGACATTATAGTCATGCATAACTTTATTGGTGAGGGTTTTGTCAGTAGGTGTAGACTTTGAACCAAAAACTTTGCTAGATTTGGAGTTAGGGTGGCGGATGGTTATACCCTCACATACACTAGATGAATTTTTAATCTCACCCTTATGTTGAATGATTATGAGTTACAGGCTGATTTTTATGTAGTCAACATGGGAGGGATGGATATAGTGTTGGGTATGAGATGGCTCTAGGATAGTGGTGTGTTCACCCTCAACTTGCCTAAAATGGAGATGAGATTTGAGTTACAGGGCAAGAGATATGTGTTGAGGGGAATTACAAATGGAATTTTGTGCTCTATCTCTCTCGTTGGTGAGAAGAGCAAGAGGGTAGAGGAGGATTTTGTGTAGATTGGGCATGGTTTTATGTAGTACTCTAGGGGTTCAAGGGGAGTTGATTGAGGTCATCCGAGAGGTATGGTTCAGTTTGATGCCAACCCTTTGTTTGAGGCAGATGCTACATCATCATATGAAAATCCGCTCTTTGAGATGGATGTCAATCAGTTTCTTGAACCTAGTCCTAAGATGAGCTTTGATTGCAATGATTTGGATCCTTCTAGTGCATTGAGATTTTAGACAAGGCTTGCAGAGGAGTTTTTTGAGGTGTACATAGTGAGGAGTGTGTACAATTTTACATTTTATCCTGATGTGCACAATCTATTTCAAATGGATAGTTCAGTGGCGCATGGGCTAGATAGTTGGTGTGACAATTTTCCTTGCACAGAGATAGGAAGCAAAAGTTGTCAGTCTTTTAAGTTGCTTCCTTTTGTGGCTCATACTCCCACAACACTTGGATTGGTTCGATAGGTTCAGGAAATTGTTCTAGTGTTGGTATTACAGGAGTTGATTAGTGAGGACACAAACATTACACAGATCTTCCCTTAGGATCCTAGTGGGGAGAGTTTTCTTTGTAGCTGAGATTGCTTGGGGACAAGCAATTTTAGGGAGGGTGGACTGTAATGTCCTCATTATATCTTGTTGTTGTTTTTGGATGGTTTATCCTATTCCTGACGCTCATGGGCAAACACACGTGGTTAGAGGGTCCTTCTTGGCAGTAAACAATGGTTTTCTCCTTCAGAGCTCAGTGTGGGTTTAGGTGTGGCCTTCATTTGACTCAGTTCTTTGTACTTACTATTTATAGTAAGTAACCATTTCAGGGAGTCATGGTTTCTATATTTAGCAGGGCACTTGGATAGGTCTCAGTTGTAGTGTTGATCTCCTTAATTAGTTGGATGGACGAAATATTGAGTATTTAATAAGTTATTATCATTAAAGATTACTTTAATGGTAATTAAATAATATAAAGTTATATTATTTAGTCAAAAGTGTACTTTATGTCCAATGAGGCCATGAACCTCAATTAAAATCACTTAAGGTACATTAATTTAATATTATTGTTTTGGGCGCCCATGATTGAAGATATTATAAATTTTTAATTAAAAACCTAAAAGTGGATTTCAAAATTGATTCAAAGGCACTTAAGGAGGTCGACCTCTCTTGAGAGGGTATAAAAGAATTTTGAAAGCATTAAATCATTATCATTTGGTGAATATATATTTGGGGTTTTGAAATTTGAGTAGGTTGGAAGAATTCGAAAGGGTTTCTGCCATTTTCAGCATTGGAGAATGAAAACTCTTTAATGTCTATGCAATTTTGAGGCTATGAGAGATCAGTTGATGTTATTGCTTGACTGTGGGCTTCATTTAGAGGTCTAATTTGTGCTTCAGGAGAATTTTTATTGAGGGTTTGAGCATATTGCATTTAGGAGGATAAATCACTTGAAGCTGTATTAATTTTTGGGCTTGGCACACTTATGAAGAAGTCATACAGTTGTTGATTCTAACTAGGTCGTACCATTTCCAACAAAGGCGTGTTTCTCCTAGAGCAAAATATATAGGGTTTTCATCTCTCTTCATCATTAGTGTTGGCGCCAAGTTCAAAGAAGGCCTTTTGTGTGGCTTTCAAGGTGGAGCAATCAATCTACAGGTAGGTCGTACATTATTATAGTTGCTGCAATAAATTCCAGAATTTCATGAGGCTGATTTATGTTGACTTTTAGGTATGTTGAGTTGAAGAATAAGCATTGTATATATTTTATATTCAATTAATAAAATTGCAGCTCCTTTATTGTTCCAATTGTTTCCTCAGTTATTTGTTTAATATTTTATGCATATTTCTTGCTTGGCAATATTTGTGAAAATACATAAAAAATCATATACTCATTATAAAACCATCAAGAAATTGAAAAAATTATAAAACAAACAATATTGCATCATTCACATATCTGTTTGCAAGGGTTAGAGATAGTCGGTCTCATGCAGGTTCTTTGGAATGAGTTTAACAGCTCAAAGGAGATCTTGGCAGGTTGAATTAAATGATGAAGGGATCTAACTTTGATGAAAAAGTAAGAATAGAGGCTACAGAGTCTGAAAGTGAAGATTTGAAAGAAAATTTCAAGCAAGCAGATGAATGCATTCAGAAACTAAGGAATCAAATCCAAAAATTAAAATTGAAACATAGAGAAGTTAACTAGGAATTAAATGAAGCAAAGGAGACTATTAAGAATATAAGATTGGAACTTAAAGAAAGCAAAAAGATGGAAGAGAATCTGAAGTTGGAAATTGAACAAAGCAAGACAAAGGAAGAAAGACCTAAAAAGACTATCAATTAGAAGACATAAAAATGTGATATGCTTGAACAAGAAGTAGTAACCCTAAAGGTTGATCTAGAAAAAGTGAAATCTTGTAAAGAAAGGTTTAAGAAAAGCTCTACAATGCTCGATGAGTTTGTTTCATCTCAGAAACTCGCAAAGGATAAAGATGGTCTTGGAGTTAAAGAAGGACAAAGCATGAAACCAGTTCTCAACAAAATAAATAATCAAAGGAAATTTCAAGGCAATACTTATCAAAGCAAGAACCAAAGGATCTATACCAAAAGGATACCCACTTGACATCCTAATTATCAAAGGTACCCATCTTTTAATTTCTTTTGTTTCTCATGCAATAAATTTGGACATAAAGCAACAAAATGCAGAAGTAGGATGAACCAGAATAAAATAAGTTAGAATGTTGGATTCTTTGCTAAAAAATGCTATGTGTGCAACAAGTTTGGACATAAAGCTACCAAATGTAGAAGTCAAATGATGACAAAAAAAATTGATACAAACAGAAGGATTCAATATTTTCAAGGCTACTGTTACACATGAAATATCTTTGGACACAAGGCTAATTAATGCAGGATGAAGACAAACGCAAATTCATTTGACCTTGCATATGCTAAGTGCTACATTTGCAACAAATCAGGACATATCTCAAAAGTATGTAGGAGAAAAATTGGAAAGAAACCTAATCTGGAACAAAAAAACATGTCGGTGAACAAAGTGGATCCTAAAGAAGTAAGGAAAGAAATGACAAAAATCTGGAGAAAGATGGAAGAACCTAAAAACAAGAACAAATCAGATAATCTTGTATCTGCATCTAGTGCAGATACCTTTTTCAAGAACTAAACCTAGTAATGGTTTCAGGGGGAGCAATCATAGAAGAATCTAACAAACCCCTGATATATGAGTTGTCATATGAAGACACAAGGATAAGTAATGTGAATCTCTAGTTTAAAGGAATTGAAGAAAATTCTGGAAGAAAATATGCAAATTAGGAAATTTATGGAGCCCTTCTTGGCTTACAGTGTTTCTCTGGTAGCATTGGCGAAGGAGATATTGACATAATGAAGTACAAATGATGGTGTCATATGCAATAAATTACCTTTTATGATGAAACCCTAAAATCGATAAGTTAAATAAGGATGGTTGTGTGGTCACTTTTCATTATGAATTGAACAAGCTAAGGAGTAAAGCATAAGCTGAGGAATAAGGTGTTAGGGTTGTTGGTGAACAAAAGTATGGAGAACAAGGAAAAATGAATTAAAAGGAAATGATGGTGTTTAATCCGCACAACAACGAATTATAGAAATCAAGTAAGTTACAAATTGATGAATTTAACCATGATAAGATTTGAATTCTCGAGGGTTCCCTTTTAGTTAAGAAAATATAGAAGGTTAAGAATCTAGGGCACAAGGGTTTAGACATTTGGAGAAATTTTCCATACTTTTCAGATGTGGATATTGTTCGATTTATTCTAAGTAGAACTCAAGGTGATCAAATGATTTTTGACAAACCCTGTGAGATCACAAAGGAAGGAATTGCAGCAATAACAAGATTATGCAATAATGGACCCATTCTAGTGAAGAAGTCAGTGAAGAACAAAGAGGTAAAATCCCTAACTAGGGTAACAAGAGATCAAAGGTCACTTCTAATTCATACTATAATTGACCCTGTGATAAGGTATGTGAGATATGGCATTTCATATAAGATCTATTTCAAAAATAGGGAAGGCTCTACTTCTGTGATTGTTGTTTATGTTGCACATCAAATGGTTGAAAAGAATGAGGATTTCAATTTGTGTGAGTTATTGAGGAATCAATTAATGGAGAAAATTACTATAACAAAGAATTTCAATTACCCTTTTCATTTTGGATCTCTGGTTATATGTTTGATGATGTATTTTTTGAAATCATTACCATTGAAAGAGAATGTTGTGTGGAAGTCAGTTATACCAGTTGGGAAGCAAGTCTACTGGTATCTAGAATGTCTAGCAGAAAAATAAAATATTTGTAAAGAATACTTTGAAAATAGAATAAATGTATGGTGCTTTGGCATGGTTCCCAATCCAGTTGTAATGTCTGAAGAAAATTCCCTCTCTGGTAAGAGAAAAGCAAGAAGAAACATCTCAAATTCTCCTCCAGAAATAAAGAAGTTGAAGATTGAGGAGAAGGAAGAAAAAAAGGAAGAGAAGATTAGCAAAGCAATTGATCTAGCATCAACAGATGATGAAGAAGATTTCACTAAAGAGAAGGTATTGAAGATTCTTGAGCAATCTAATGGATTTAAGAAGATTAGAGATATGTGGTTGTCTCAGCCATCATATGAACATGATGAGATCATAGATGCTTTGACTATTCACATAATTCACAATGATATTGATCTAAGCAAATTGACAAGTGTTTTATCAGAAGTATTGATTGAGCAAATTGAAGACAGTCTAAAATCATAGTCACCTAGTGAAACATAAGGAAAAGATGAGATTCAATTGGATATGGAAGAAAGATGTGGAAATGAATAGAAGAGATTGACTAAGAGAATAAATGAATTGAAAACATGCATCAAGAATGTAAATAGTTTGTACAGGTATTGTCTCTGGTAGCCTACTACTATCAGAAACTACAGAGAAAGAATTGATGCTATTGAGTCTGAGTTGGATTATATTGGAAAAACATATGATACTCTTAATGAAAAGGATGGAGCGTAGAAGAAAAGGATCAATTCCTTATAGTTTGAACTTGTAGTCATTATGGCACAGAGGGATGGTATTGTGAATAATTTTTGGAAGGTTAAAGAGATAATTGAATTGAGACCAAAACAACTTTCTGGTCTTCTGGTGGAAGTTGAGAAAAATGAACAGAATATCACTATCTCAGATACACTTCTAGAAACAATTGATTCAATAGAAAAGAACAACAATATTTGTTTAAAAATCAGGTTGGCAATGGATTCTTGGAAGGAATTTTTTCCGAATTTGATAGAAAAATACAAGGAGATATTTTAAGGAAAGAAGAATTGAGGTAAAGAACCATTTTTTATATCATTTTTTGAATACTATTTTTGTAAAAAATTTGAAGGGGAAGATAGATCTTCTTTCTTTTCCATTGATTTCAAAGGGGGAGAGAAAGCATGTGAAAAGAATGAAATCATTTTAGCCTATCAGAGGGGAGAACTATAGGTTGTTGTTGTTGGATTTTCACATCTTGTGTTTCCATCAATGACAAAGGGGGAGATTGTTGGAAATTAGATTGCATCAAATGGTTGTCATTAATGTCAATAGGTTTTCATTGATGTCAACACAATACTGAATAAATGAGATAGTTACCAAGAGATATTTCCTATTGAAGATGATCATTATATGGTCTGGTATGTTGGTTGGTCCAATGTGTTCATTATTAAGGTCCAGTTTTCTACCGTGAGATAAGCTATGATTCTGATATTTGAAGATCTTAGCTGACTCAACGTATACAATATATTATGAAGACTAGTTATGATTTATGGATACTATCCGACTTGGTATAATGCTTAAATCATATATGGTGTCAATGAAGAAGGTTTTAATTATTTTTTGTGTTCATCTAATTAGGCCGACCTAATTGATGATCAAGATATGCTTATATATAAGGTGTTTTGAGTATGAGAATAGTAGTGGAAGAAGACACACATGAGCAGTGAATGTGAAATGCGAAGAGGATTGAGGAGTGCATGAAGATATGAGCCTAAATGCTTTATCAATTATGATCAGCGTAGTTTTGAGGTAGTACTTCATATTTTGAGCTTCAGTGGAATTGAACCCTACACATTGAAGGTGTATTCTATCAATTCAATATTTTTGCAGTGAGCCTTAACCTTTTGTACTATGGCTGTGAGCCATCTTTTGTATCTCTGGGCTGTAGCCCTATGGAAAGTGAGTCCTTATCTCAGGAAGTGAGCCTTATCTCAGGTAGTGAGCCTTGTTTCAGGTAGTGAGCCTTTTTGTAATCAGTTTTGATATTCTCTATAGTGTGAGTTAATCCTCACCGTGGTTTTTCCCTTATTGGATTTTCCACAAAAATCTAGTGTTATTGTGTTTATGTGTTGGATTTGAGTTTTTGCATTGGCATTTGATGATTAATCATTTAAGCAGTTTTAAGTATTAGTTCTGGTGATTGAATTAAAGGTTAAAATATGTGACAACTAATTCACCCCCCTCTCAGTTGTCCTATTCAACACCTTAGCCCACCCATTTTAGCACTCTGTAAATTCTTTTAATGTTGCAAGCTATTCCTCATAACCACACACCTCTTTGTCTCTCTACCAAAATTGCAAAAAAATTTTTTACTCAAAGTTTCAAAACAATCCCATAAAGAGGAATTGAGAAGTTTCTTTTAGAGGAAGCCAAAGACACAATTCCTGGAGCCGTGATCTCAAAATTATTTTTGCAAATAATTAAAGTCTCATTAATAATATTAGCTTGCAAATCTTCACAATTATAGGAGTTGACATTAGGCATATCAACGCATTTGGATTTGACATCCCTCCACAACTCGTAAATATCCATGTGAGCCTTGATCACCTCGGGAAGGAGATAATGATAATTTTTTCCTCCCAAGAAGATCAACAAGCTCGACACTGTACCAAAAAACTCATCATTAATCTGCATTCCTTTAAAATCACAAGATCTCCCATGCTTCCCCCGCCACTTCCAACCCTCAACTTTGTAAATTATAATCATTTTCAAATTTTTCTTTTAGAATCATGTCCCTTAAAGACCTCAATAAATTATTATTAACCCAACGAGTCCACCTCAAACACCTCAACACCTCATTGGTAGCACAACCAACAAACTTATTCCCTTCTTTGTACGCATTTTGCACCTTGCAATTAGTAAAATAACTCTTAAGGTACATACACTTATCAATGATATTTTTTAACTCTCAGGGGGCATAGCCACTCGATTCAATATATCCACTATTAGCTTAGAATCTCCTTCCAGAATTACATTTTTAAAGCCATACTCCTTAAGAGTCTTTAAGCCCCCTAAAATAGCCATAGCCTCAGCTTTTTTATTTGAACAAACACCCAAGTTAACACTTTAGCTCACAATGCAATCCCCTTTATGGTTTATGAGCAATCCCCCTACCCCAGCCATACATGGGTTTCCTTTAGAGGGCCCATCAAAATTACACTTAATCCACTCTCTCTGAGGAGGAGCCCACACTATTGACTTTCTGGTTAACATCTTGGTCCAATTTAGGTTAGTAAGATCCTTCCTTATACCCCAGATCTGCTTTATTCTCATCTCTTTGTAACTCAGCCAAAATTTGGAGAAACTATATCTTCCAACCTCCATATTTTCCTTGATTTATGCCTCATAGTCACTTCTCTCAACTTCCCTGAAGATCCTATTATTCATTTCCTTCCATATTCCCTAGGTAACAAAGGGGGGAACTTGGTTCCAAAAATCAACAATAAATTTATGGGAAAAGGGGAAATTAGACCAAATTTCTATAAAAGACTTCATAGTGTGAGGAAACACCCAATCAGTGAAAAACAATGGAAGGAAGAAGGACCAAACCTCTCTAGAGAACTGGCAGTGAAAGAAGATGTACATTATAGACTCTTCTTCCTACTTTCAAAGGGATCATTTGTTAACCAACTGGAACCCTCTTCTGACCAGGTTTTCAATAGTAAGATTTTTTTCCATGTGAGGCAGCCCACCATAAATAGTTAATTTTAGGAACCATGTTATTTAGCCACACTTTTTCCCAATGGTGATCTTTGTTGTCTAACAAGGGATTTACCAATAGGAAATTTTTACTAAGAAACAACTAGAAGAGCTCCCCTTCCAAACCCATTCATCTTCCCTTTCACTAGCAAACCACCTCGCCTCCCCTATTAGATTGTGAAGCCTTAGTAGGGTCGGATACCAATTAGTCTATCTCTGGCCTCTTAGATTAGCCCTCCTTAATATCATATCAAACTCCTTCCATTTAGGTTCATCCATCTCCCAATTGACATAGTCCGACATATTTTTGCCACAAATCCTAGTTAAGCTTTGTTTGAGGGGATTCAATCCATCAGTTGAAGACAAAGTAGAAGTCTCAATCCATGGGTCCTTCCAGAAATTAGTGTTTTTACCATTTCCAATTCTCTTTCTAACACCCAATTTTAGCACATTTTTATTTTAACAAGGTGATTCCATAAGACAAAACCACTAGGTAGGACAGTCATAGAGAGAAAACAATCAGGGTTCCTATTCTTCAAGTACTTGACTTGGAAAATATTCACCCATTCCTTAGATCCTTCTAGGAGGTTCCATCCCACTTTATCAGTTAGGGATTTATTAAGTAATTTGATTCTCCTTATTCCCAATCCACCAACAATTTTAGGAGTGAAAAATTTATCCCAACTAACCAGAGACAGTCTATTTTTTTCTTCAGTTCCAGATCACATGAATCTTCTCTGAATCTGTTTTATTTTTTCCCCTATGAAGGCTAGAATTTTTAAGAGAGACAAGTAGTAAATAGGAATATTTTGTAAGGATGCTTTTCGTAGTTGGATCTTCTCAGCTAAGCTAAGAAGTTTCCCCTTCCACCTAACCAATTTTTTTTGAACTCTCTCAATCAGCTGATTCCAATAATTATTTTCCAACTGTTTGGAAATCATAGGTAACCCAAGGTAGGAAGCAGATAGAACAGCTTCCTGGCATCCCAATATTTTCACCACTCTTTCCTTGACTAGTTGGTCAATATTAAAGAAGTATATCTTACTTTTTTCATAGTTGATAAACTAGCCAGAAACAACAACATAGTCATTTAGAACATGTTTCCAAATCCCAGATTCCCCCACCAAGGCTTCCCCAAACAAGAGTGTCATCTATAAATTGTTGGTGGGAGTCAGGTGAAAGAGGTGAAGTAGCTTTAACACCTTTTAGGGCTTTAGAGTCCACCAACTTTTTAATATTCCTTCCAAGAACCTTAGCAACTATTATGAAAAGATAGGGTGAGAGGGGGTCACCTTGCCTAAGGCCTCGGCCACAAGAGAAATAGCCTTGGGGGACACCATTAACCATAACAGAGCACATAGGGGAGGTTACACATGCAAAGATCAGCATAAGGAATCTTCCTTCTATCCCAAACTTCCTAATCTAGGAGACTCTATCATAGGCCTTAGATATATCAATTTTGAAGGCCATCCCAAGAATTTTACTATGGTCCATAGAGTGGAGAATTTCATGAGTAGAGATGACAACATCAAGAATGTTTCTACCTTGGACAAAACATTTCTAGTTTGGGGAAATCATTTTTCCTAACACTGGTTTGAGTCTAAGCACACGAATTTTAGAGAAGATTTTATAGACCGTATTGCAGAGGCTAATAGGTCTATAATCCTTAATGAAGAGGCATCAACATTTTTAGGAATAAGGCCAATAAAGGTGTCATTTATCTGGTTTAGGAGCCTACCTGACCTAAAGAAATCTCTAGCAACATTAAAGAGGTCAATTTTGACAATATCCTAGTAGGTCTGGAAAAAAGCAGGAGGAAACCCATTCGGGTTAGGGGCTTTAAAAGAACCAAAAGAGAACACAACCTTTTTAACTTCTTCCATAGAAACAACATTAGTCATATTCTTTAAGTCAAGATTAGAAATAACTTTAGGGATCACCTCAAGAAAGTCATCATGTACCTGATTTGTATTGCCCTGGGCATTGTGGTGAGAGGAGAAGTTAACAGCTTCCCAAGCAATTTCTTTTTCAGTGGAGACCATGGTACCATGCTATTTCATAAGTGATCTAATCATGTTCTTGGTTGTGTTTTAAGGTAGATTGATGGAAGAATTTAGTATTCCTATCCCCTTCAATTAGCCATTGAACATGAGACTTTTGTTTCCAAAAGATTTCCTCCTTTTTGTTTATCTTAAACCATTGAGATCTGAGGTCTCTTTCCTTACCACATGTCTCATCATCCACAAGAACAACCTCCATATTATCCAAAACTTCCTTTAAGTTGTTTACCAGGGAATTCTTAATCTCAAAGATATTACCAAAGGTCATCTTATTCCACCCTTTCACTCTCTACTTGATTATACTAAGCTTCTCCACCAGGAAATACATGGGGGTGCCACTTATAGGTTTCTCCCACCAACTTTTAACAAGAGCAACAAAATCTGGGTGAAGGATCCACATTATTTCAAATATGAAAGGGAAAGGTCCCTTGTTGTGATCAACATTTCTTTTAAGCACAATAGCATTATGATCAGAGCCTGACCTTGGGAGAGTAAAAAGAGAGAGGTATTGGGAGATATTCCAATTGGAAGAGATTAGAAACCTATCTAACTTGACTTGGATTAGATTGTTCACATTCCTTCTATTAGACCAAGTGAACTTAGAGCCTTGAAGAGGGATATCAATAAGACCAACTAAGTTTAGAAATTCAACTAACTCCATCATGCTATTAGAATAGTCATCCAACCCCCTTGACTTTTCTAAAGGTAGAAGGGGAGAATTGAAATCCCCTCCCAGCATCCAATGATCATCTTTTCTATTTTTAATAGCATCATTTAAATGATCCTAAAGTAGAAGCCTATCCTTGCTCAAGTTGGGATCATAGCTATTTATTAAATTCCATTTCTCCTAGGAAGCTAGATCTTCAAGGGAAACCATCAAACTGTTCCTACTAGCAGAGCACAGAGTTCATTTTAATTTAGAGGGATTCCAAAGGGTAGCAATACCTCTAGAAGTCCCTTCAGCCTCATTAACAAAATAATTTGCACTAGGCCAAATACTCAAAAATTCCTTATCAAAGATCTCCTTCTTCATCTTGGTTTTGTTGGAGGAGAAGAACATCCACTTTATTGTCCAGGATACAGGTTTTAACCAAAAACTATTTATATGGGCTATCTTGGCCCCTTATATTCTAGGAGAGATACTTCATAGAGAAAAAAATAGGGGACAACAACAGCAGAACCCCAAAAAGAAACATCTAGGGCTACTTATTTTTGGACTTTGATCTTGTGATCGAATCCATGGTTCTTTGTTTCCCAGTAGCCACATCCCTAACAGTGTCTTTGGTTTTGGAATCCTTTTGTGATGGTCTACCAACCTTATTTCCCCCCCCCAACATCCAAATTCTTTTTCTTTTTTGATTTAATTGGGGCTTGTGACCATTCATCCTCATCCTCAAGTTACCTACCTCCTTTTGGGATAAAAAAGATATTTCCTCCAAGGATAGGTTGGTGTTAGAATGTACTAGCTCTCCTTCTTCCAAATCAACACCCGTTTCAGATTATGAAACCTTCCCCAAGGACGACTCCAAATTGTCCACCATAAGGGAGACCTCCCTAGATTCATCCCCAATGTCCAGATTCACTTCTTTCCTTGTATTTGACATCTCTTTTTTTGAGAAGCTAGGGGTTGGGAAATTGGTAATAGGGGCAGTAACCTTGAGGTTCAAGCTAACCAAGTCATTAGAAATAGCTAGAGGTTCATCTGAAATAGCCTCCAAGCCAGAGACTGGGGTTTCCTTCCCTTGGAGGATAGTAACCATAGGGACAACAAAAATTTTAGATGGTTGAGCAACATAAGCAGCCACAGGGGGCTTGGGTAACTGCTTAGAGAGAGACTTCTCAGTAGCATATGATCCCTTGGAAAAAAAATTCTCCCATGAGTCAATGAGGTGACCAAACTTCTTACATAACTAGTAGAAAAGATAGGCATTCTCATATTCCAGAGGTTGGACCAGTTGCCAAATTTTGACTTAAGGAGGATAGAAGTTGGCAAAAATGCATTAATAGCCACATTTACACAAATACAAGCATAGAACAGTCTAGACTTCTCTTGAGTGATCTTATCAATGGCCAAAATACTACCAAAAGAGTTGTCTATTCCTTTCTAGATACCCTTCTCCCAAAACTCGAGGGGTGACCTTGACAGGAAAACCCAAGTTGGATCCGTGGAACCTAGGTCAGCCAAAGGATCAAATCTTAGTTTCCATTTGCAGAGGGAAAGAAAGTTCTTAAACCTAGAGTTAAAGGCCCAAGGGCCACTAGTTAAAACCTTAAGCATATCTTCATAAAAAAAGGAGAAAAGGAAGATACATCTTGGCATAGCATTTATAGTGACACTGCCTTTAAGATTCCAAGTAGATGCAACCCATTGACTAACCAATTCAATATTCAACCGATAGGCCAAAAAATTATGAACCAACGCTAGTTTAAGACTATCCATAGCCTTCAACATCAGATCTTTAAGGACATCAACTTCCCATCTAGTCACAGAGCAGGAAGTAGACTCCAACGATATTTTACCTGAAGTTGGCGAGTCAAAACCCACCAGTTTATCTGTGTAGGAAACCGGTTCTTCCATAGAGAAGAAAGAGTCAAGCCCAAGAGGAGGGGATAAGGGTGACTTTCTAGAAATTCCCTCAGTCCTTCCCCTAGGGGAAGTCACATGGGGAACAACAAAGCTAGTTGTTGCCATCATAGACACAGCGCCAGACAAAGAGACAACAACCTTGGAATGGGGAGCCTTCCTGGATCCCCCTCCCGACCATCCCATGAAACAGTCAAATCAAAGCAGGAACCAAAAATTCAAAAAACAGCCAGAGCGGGAAAAGTTTGCAAAGCAGAGCTGAGTACAGATACTATCTCCTTAGTGTTAACATCAATGGAAACCATCAATGTTGACAATTATGTTGTTATTTGTACTCATTTATTTAATTAGCCTAGATTGATTTTAAGGAAATCATATTTTCCTTTACATTTTTGCAAACGCTTTGATCTTAAAACGCCTAGAGTTTGACCTTAAGGCTATACCTCCATTTCTCTTAGGGTTTAAAATCCATACCTTTTAATTTAATTATCATTTTTTAGATTGTATTAGGGTTTCTAATCTTATCTATTTCTAGTTCATTGTTAACTTTTCGTGTAGGGTTTATGCCTTAGTTTGTGACCTTAATTTTTTTCCATTCTAGTCACCCTTGGACACCTCATTGTAGTTATATTTTACATATAATTTTTAGATTATTTATCATTCATGTCAAAGATGATTAGGCTTTGGATCCATCCTTATATTTTTGTCGTTTCTTTATTCATATTAGAGTTTGGATTCTTATTGTTTGATCTTTTAACTACTCACTCACCATTATTTGTGCATCATTGAAATATCTTTTTATAATGGATTCTTATAGTCTATTGTCCTCTATCTATGCTCTATATCTTGATATGTTCTTATTCGTTTTTACTTATGATTCTTTCATTCTTGATGTCTTTTTATCCCATGTATGGAGGTTTTGTTTTATCCTATGTATGATTTTTTCTCCTTCATAGATCCTATTATTTATTATATTTCTATATTAGACATACTTCATTTATCTATGAGCTTTATTTTTCTTCTACTCTTCATATAGCTAGTGATGTGGATATGCATGAGCATGATGCAGTATTACCCTAGATAACTTCTCTTTCCTATGTTGATGATACTATCACCCTAACCTCTCGCTATGCTTCACACATCTATGGTTCTCTTTGTGTGGTGTTGATATACCTAATGAACCTATCATTTATACATATCCTATTAAATTTCCTTGTTCACCTATGGGTTATCCTAGTTGTCCCTCGTTTTCTTCATCTTTCCTTGTGGATTCTAGTGTTATCGATATACTCCACACAAGATTTCCAGTACCTCTTCTACATGATTTTACTCATGGTCTATTTATGATATATTGGTTGATGAAAATAATGATAGCTATTTATCTTTTTATGATATGGTTAATGAATAATTGTTTCATGGTGATTTTTAATGATACACATTATAATTTATTTTAACACACTTAGGATAGAGCTATTTATTAGACTTAAAGATACAAAATTACATTTAGATTGTTCCTATCTTCACATTATGCTCATATACATTTTTTATAATACTTTGATGCAATCATTTGGTGATACTTTCATTAATAGTGATAAAAAATGGTTTGATTCATGACATTATTGTTTGATATCATTCCATAATTTATCATGTACTTTCATGTATTACTTTAACATTTCCTCTAGACCAGGTTTTACTCATGATTATCATTATTCCTATTCTAGTGACCATTAGTGGATCCAATTATTCATTAGAAATCATTATGATATACCACATTTAATGAAGAATCTCCATTTGATCCATTCATGCTTTAACATGACATATATTTGAGTACTTTTGGAGTACCTCTTCCTATATCCCATCTTACACATGATTAGATAAACCTAATGATGAAGAACATCATAAGGATATTTTACAAATTTTACTTAGTATATATTAGGATAAGTTGTCATTAGTTGATGAGACATCTTCACATCCTCCACCACCATTACATATGAAATAATGCATACAAATATAATGTATGGTAAATTTTTATCATGATATTTAACCCTATGTGAACTAACTCATTACTAGGATTAATATGCTAGATTGTTATGTTGATACTCATGAAAAATATTTCAACCACAAGATGATACTACAAAATATTCTAAAATATTTAATCATATGAAAATTTTACTAATCCTTCAACAAATGGGTTTCCAACACTTAAAAAAAAATAAAAAATTATGGTGGTAGAGGTAATCTATTACAATATTTACAATAATTCTAAGTAATGTGTTGGTATAAGTGTGGCATACACCTTACGATAAATTTGTGAGCCCTCATGGAAAAGGGCATCCCACTTATGATTTTTCTTCCATATGTACACCTTGGTATGATGTCTATAAGAGAATACCTTTTCATGAAGGATTTGAAAGAGAATCTATTGTGAAGATAGTGGTGAAAGAGAATTTGTAACTTGTAAGAGTTCTAAGAGCATGTTACATTGTGGATTTGACTAATTTGAAAACATTAAGATGCATCTTATGATTTTTCATAAGGTATATTTGAATGGGCTTCAATATTCCAAAAGGTGCACCCAAATTGAGTTGATATGATAAAATTATATGACAAGTTAGGATAGACGTAACAAAATATTCTATTTTTAGCTTGGAAGACCATGACCAACTTGGCATTGGAATTTGGGCCAAATATGATGGAAATTTTGGGTCATATTTTTGGAACATGATTTTGGTAAACCATACTTGGTTTAGAATTTTCCTATCTATTAGATACTATTGATGGATATTTCATAGTGATTTTTTCAAGTACTATTATGCTACCAAAGTTTCTCTAGATCTATTATTGGTTACTAATCCCATAAGGACATGTTTTTGAGTATTGTATTATAACTATTTACTTATTTCTAATAGGAAAATTGGTCCATGCTTTGGAGTGTAGGTTTATTCTCTCAAAAGGGTTTTCCCCATGTAAATCATTGTCTTTTGGGATAAATACGTTTATATTAATTTCCTTGAAATTGTAAGATCCAAATTGTGTTTACACAGATCTCCTCTTATATATTAGTCTAGGAAGAATATTCCACACCTTTACCTCCTTTCATTTGGTACCAGAGCTTGATCACCACTATTCCTAGGTGTGAGCAACAAGCTTTTTTATCTAATCTTGGTTTGAGTGTGAGTTTGTTTAGAAGGAGACCTTGTTGTAGAAAAATGAATAGAACATTAAGGATAGAGATGGAGGGGCTTACTAGCATTAAATTTGATTTTTTGAAGGTCAAGATAGAGAATATTCTTGTATATAGATATTTATGGGATACTATAACTAGATCTAAACCAACTATAATCTCATAGGACAACTAAAACATATTTAATAGAAAGGTGAAGGTCCTCATTATCCTTGGTACATTTATTTTACTTGAATGCACATAAAGAACTCACCTCACAAGTTATTTGGAAGAATATGAGAGACTTAGACCAAACTAAATCCTTAGTTAACACAGTTTTCCTAAGAAATAAGTTGTAAATATTGAGAATGGATAGTGCTTCTTTATGGCTAAGCATTTGAATGTATTAGTATGATTGTGACCTAGTTACATTTCACTGGAGTGAAGATGGGGGAAGGGGATCATTGTATGAAAATTTTTGGTATGAAATAACTATGCATTAGTAAATAATTGGGTTAAGAGAACTACAAGTCACATGCAAAACTTAAAACTAGCCTCCAAAAATATCTAAAGGACATAACAAGAGGAAAATGACACACCCTTGAACATAAGTATACACATACATTGCAAGGTGAAATATAGAAGAGGATAGAGAAGAGATATAGAATATGTAATGTGAGGAGATAATAGATAGATAGAAGAGAGAAAAGTGTAGGTGAGAGATACATGTAAGACATAAGATAAATAAGATCTAAATATACTGCAAGCTAATATAATGAATATATAATGGTACGTACTAATTGGCATACAAATTTGATGAATGGTTTTGTGTATTTATTTTAATTTACTTACATTTTATTCTACCACATTTCACTAGAATCCATCACATTTATTCTAATCCTCCTCTTACCCATTTACACTATGCTATAAACTACACTTTGAAGAGCATAATTATAAATATTTGTCTGTCCCTTCTATTTTTCTTTTGTTGTTGGTAAGACCCTAATATGAAGCAAGGAAAGGTTAGAACTCAAAATAAAACATTATAAAAATAAAATATATGTCAACAAGATATTATAAACATAAAATAAACATCCTTAATATTTTGTGATAAGATATAGTAGGTATTATATTTTGAGAGGGGTTAGGAACCTAAAAGATGATGAATAGAAAGGGGGGATCCTAAAAGGAATCTCAAAGAGTAAAAAAACCTAAAGGTAGGTTTATATTAATCCATTAGGGAAGAATCAAAGGACTAGTGAAATTCTAAATTAAGAACACCTATGGTAAAGGAACATAACAAGAAGTTAGAGAGATATTTGAAGAGATTAAGATGGCTATGAAGATGAGAATGGAGGAAAAATATTAAAAAAAATTCAGGAAAGGAAAAGGAGATATCACCAAACCAAAGGATAGAATGGTAAGGGAATTTGATGAGGAGGAGGGCTATTGTTGAGAATTTTGGGGATTATGAGAGTTGTGAGAACCCATCACTATAGAGATAGATGATTTGGTATTCCTACAAGAATAATTGTTGATAACATTATGTGTTTTAGATCCTATAAATTTCAATTTTATGTTTTATGTATGGGATTAGTTTGACCTTCTCATATCCCTATCATCTCCAAGGTAATGTTCAATCCAAATCTAGTGGCAAGAGCATCATATAAATATTTAAAAGAATATTAGATGTCAAGAAGAAAATTAGGAGGGATGATTAGTTAAATTGTATGATATGGTAAATAGGATCACATATAAGAAGGATACTAGTAAGATCCCTTTTTGAACTATTTTATGGATTAGAAACCAAGATTACAATCAACCTAGAGTTATTGGTATACAAACTACTGCATGAAGTTTAAGGAGAATAAATTGATGCAATACCTCAATAAGTACATGATTTAATAGAGCTAGATGAAAGCAGAAGGGATACACATGATAGAGTTATATTATAATAGTAGAAAATGAAACAACTATTTGATAAGAAGGAAACTCAAAGGTGTTTCCTAGTAGGATACTTGATCCTCGTGTAGAATATTAGATCTTAGGATAAAGGGAAACATGTAAATTTTTATTTTTTGTGGATTAGGCCTTATCAAATTGTAGATGAGTGCACACAAGGAACATTCTATATAAAAAATTAATATGTTTATCTCATAGGGTTTTCAATGCATGGATAGCATCTAAAACA
Source organism: Sequoia sempervirens (assembly GCA_007258455.2). Lineage (NCBI taxonomy): Eukaryota > Viridiplantae > Streptophyta > Pinopsida > Cupressales > Cupressaceae > Sequoia > Sequoia sempervirens. The sequence goes on from VDFB02263707.1 coordinate 54,263, forward strand.
CCATTTCTCCTAATTGGAAGGGTGTTTTTATGTTGTACATATTTATTTTCTTTATATTGCATTGTCTCTTTGCAACTATCCTCTTTGTTAATCATGTTGAAGTGTATCTCTCATGGTGTGTCTTATTGATTATTTTTATATTTTTTCTTTCTATAGCAAGATTTTTCCATGGTCTACCCCCAAAGATCAAGATATGGTTCTCATTGTATTCACTTGGGATAAACATTCCCAACTAGAGCCTATGTTGGCTATATATTTTGTATGTCCTAAAAATGTAAAATCTTTTGAGTCCTATGTTACCTTTCTTGCCTTTTCCATACCTTCCTCATGTTTAATATCCAATCATAATTCCCTTTAAATGGGTCTTCCTCGGTGAATTTTTTTCCCAATTTCATTCTTTGCATCCCTTAAAATCCTTTTCATATGATTAAGTCTCAAAAAAGAAAAAAAAGTTAAGTTATGGAGGTAAAATTGATGTCTTTTATAGGTTGTCAAAGGTCTAGGATTTTCTTTATTTGAGAACCCCATTGGAAGGAATATTTTTCTTGACCTCTACCTTATCTTTTCCTACTCATTGGATTTTTTGAATTTTTCCTACAAACATCCCTTCACTCCTTTCCTTGTGATCCCACACTTCCTCTTTACCTTGTCCTCTACTTGTGGGTTTCAAATGTTTCATTAACCATCTCCTTGGAATCTATTTCCCCATGACCCTAGTCCCTTATATGCATGTTCTCTCCACCTTCCACTGGATTCATTTTTGGGCTTATTATTTTAGTTTTTTGTCTACCTCTCTACATTATGGCTTGAAATTTCCTTAACTCCTAAATCCTTACCCCTAAAATGATTTCATCCCCTTCCCTTAGTAAAAATGGTATTATTTATCTCCAAACCCTAATTCTTGAGGCAACAAGTATTCCTCTTTTCCCTAATCTTTTCTTACTCTCCCTTCATCATCAAGTATGTAGTTTCCCCAATCCAAAGCCACCTTCACTATTATTTGTGAGTATTCAATATTTTCCCTCCTCTACTTCCTAAAGTCTATTGGATACCTAGTATTCCTACAACATGACCCCCACCACTCTACTCATTTATTCTCCTTAGGCATCTATGATTATTAATTCTTGCATACCTAAAGTTAACTATCATGCCACATCCTAAATCCTAGTATCCCTTCATTTTATTTCCCTAGGCCCATATAATTTTCTCTCCATCATTCACTTGGAATGCCTTCATTCCATTCCCCAACCTCCTATCCTCCTTTCCATCTATACGTCCTAGCACATGATTTCCCAATCTCCTAATTATTAGTCTTGTAAGATATTTTTACCTTCGCACACTATTTAAATATGCAATTTCATGGACTGCCACCATTTGAGTGCCAAAATCCTTCTAACCACCCTAAATTTCTAAAGATTCTATTAATTCTCAATTTGATAATGATGAATTTGTATAATATTCCAGATCATACCAAAATGACATGATCTTTTTAAAGGCATAGATCCACATGCAAGTCCATGCGAAGATGGTAAAAATAGGTATAGGTGCCTTAACATCCTAAACGAAAACCATATCTTTTAAAAACCTATAAATGGTAATCATCTACTATCTAAGCATGGGAGGAATGTTTCAAGTGTTCTAGGCCATCCTATACTAGATTTGATGGATATCTCTTATGTAGATAGATATGGTAGTGCATTCAATTCTTTGATTAGTAGAGAAATCCTATGAACCTCGATGAGACAGTAAAATTATTTGGTAACTATTTTTTCATATACAAAAATGAAATATGTAACAACGATTGGTCATTTTTACTCTTTTTGACTACATGTGTCATAGGTTGTTCAAGGGTTTCATTTTTTGCAAGTCCAATCTACTAATGATAAGGACACATGTAATAAGTTACAAGAAGGGTTTTAATTGAAATTATGTATGAAATTGACTATCTCCATGGTAAACTAAAATGATTCAAGGGAATATTTAAGTCTAGGTATCCGTTCTTATTTCCATATTTGGTGGATATGAATATAATGAGAATTAGATAAATGTGTTACAATATGTTAAAGAATTGTAAGTCTTTATAATGGTCTTCCTTTCATTTCATATGGGTTATTTTTCTTTATGATGGATTGTTAAAAATTACTAGTTGCATAAATATTCATCGTTTATTTGAGTATGCAAGTCTTATTCCAAGTGTGTGTTATAGGTGTGTTCTTTTTGTTGCAATTTGTGACCTTATTTCTCATCATAATAAGTCTTGAATCTTAAATGATAAAATAAAATATAATTTTAATATCCTTATCCTCATTAGTTTTATTTTAGGGTTAGCATCACTTGTGTTATCTTGTTTCATTGATATTTCTATTGTTACATTTCATATGAGCTAAGATTGAAAAGGGAAAATATACATAAGAGAATAAATACTACTATTGTATATAGATACATTTATATGAATATTATTACTAACTTGAAAAGATGTCTTACAAGCAACTAATGTGCTATAGGTTTAATGGAAAGTTTTTGGGCCTATTACATATTCAATATAGTTGTTGAATGTTTTGGTATTGTTCCATCATTATGATTTATTTTTAATATTCAAGATACCTATAGGAATACCCTTTTTAGTCTAGCTAATAATATAGTTTAAGGTAAGTATACTCACGCATAAGAATTTATTCATTCATGCTAGAGTCTGAGCATAAGCCTTAGCCATTACCTTTGTTTGCATATTCCTTAGCCTTATGTTTTGGCATTAATCTTTAGGATTTATGGATAAAAATGTTTTATATCCAATACTCCCCATCATTGTAAATATTTCCTAGGTGATGATAGACACATGTATCTCACTTTAAAACTTTTGGGATCCATAACTTTCTTGTACAAAATTGAAATCAATTGCCATTTATTTTAAAATTATATATTTTTCATGTAGAATCCATGTATGCAATCCAAAACATCCAAGATATATTTTTATAGATATATATCATCTCTTTTTTCCATATCATTGAGAGTTTCTACCCTCCAAGGTGTTGCACTAGAATTATTTTGAGACAAAAATTTGACATCGACCTTAACTCTCCACCCTCTATGGCTTGACATGAGCTTTGAGAAAAAAATTTCCTTGTTTAAAACGATGTCGAGGTGATAGCTTGAGTCCTTCCCAAGACTATTGTTATTCTCTTTGATTTACAAGATCAAATTCAAAACTCCATGCCCTCTAAGATATTATGATAATGACAACTTGAGGAATCTATTGAGAAACATGAATTTTCTTCCCATGGCATGAACATTAGATATGAAAAATCCCTCAAATCCAAAATTCCAAAACATCTACAACTTGGAACTTCTACTCATTCAAGAATCTAGTAGGAAACTATAGCATATTTGAAACTATATCTAGAAAACTCTCTAAAAAGTAGTCTTCCACAACTCTATAATACCACATATTTTTTAGTACAAAATGGTAAAACCCAAACATGAAATTTTGAATCCATACATTTAAAACACCAATAAAATTATTTCATGTTTTAGATGATAGAATATCATAGATATCTAACTATTATATCTAGAAACATGAATCCACACCATTCATCTAGGGGTTATCTAAGAGCTACAAGTCAATAGTTGACCAAATCGACAACCACTAAGCAATGAACAATTGATCTATTGTAGGAGCTTCTAGGTCATTGACATACCAACTCTATATCTTGTACCACAATGCAACTAGATTTTTCATACCAAAATATTGATCTCCACATTTTTTTGTTTCTATGTTTTGTGCATAAAAATAAAGATCCCCTACATAGTGCTTCTACTCAAACAAGGATTAATATCACAAGGATACAACCCTCTAAAATAAAAAACCATGTCTTTGATACCAAATGAAAAGGGACTATTCTCATGACATCACCAATTTAAAAAAATAAAAAATAAAGCTCTAATATTGGTAAAAGAAAAATATCCTAGATTTAATCCCATGAGAGAATCAATACAAAACTTGTTATAGATAAAAAGCTAAATAGTAGAGAAAAAAGCATGAAATAAGATAAATCTTGGGAAACCCTTGTAGGAAAACCCAACCCCCAAAGCACACACAATGTTTTATTAGATAAAAAAGGTAGGCACAATACATTCATATAGTAACAATGCTTTATCAAGAGTACAAGGAGAGAAATATATGACTCTTGGCTACATAGAATTAATCCACCCACAAACCATACATCTTATAAATATTTTGCACCATGAAAATGAACTAGTAGCACCCCAACCATACATCCATGTGCATGTTGCAAATTCATAGTTGTGATCAACAAGAGAAAATCTATGGAAATAACCTAACATCATAACCTCAGTAAAGATTAAAGTAATACTCTCTCTAAGCGGTATCTAGAATCATAACCATACCTTCCACTTAAGCCCTCTTAAATCACCAATGCAAGCATATCATTTATAGAAATTTCCAAGACTAGAAACCAAGGATAGTTTCCAATACAATGTGTTAAAACCATGGGAAACCATTCCTACCAAATTGACATAATATCTTGGATAAATCCAAAATTTCCCAAGATGACCTCATGCATCAACCAAAGAGCCTTTTGGATTTGATATTCTAGATTTAACTCTTTATTGATTATTTTTACCAAAAGTAACATAATTTCACAACTTACAAGTGTCAAAGTAATATTTATGACTTCCATGATACTAAGTGATGGTTATAACTCATCAAGCACATAACACACATGAATTATTAGAATCTATTTACATTGGTAAAGTTACAATAAGTGTAAAATCAATCTTAAATAGAGTCCCACATTGATGAGCTTAGAAATCTCTCTCATTTTCTTGTTTTAAGTTTCATATTTCTCATGATATTTCTAAGCATTTCCAAGACATTGTTCATACCTTCATGTTTATCTTAAGTATTAAAGCATTGAGGATGGTATATGTTATATTACTAAATGATTGTGTGTATTTATGAATGTTTATAAACTAAATGATTGTGTGTATTTATGAATGTTTATAAAATATGAGCGTTTTATATTAGTTATGGTAATTTATGATGTGGAGATACTATTGATAGAAACTAACCCTTGTGTATCAAAAGAGAAGTCACCCACAAAAAAGGTTGGCTATCAACCCGCAACCAAAGGGGAGTTTGCCTACAACAAAAGACACAGTCGCTCATAGTTAAAGGAAGAAGTGGTTGAATACATTGGGAATGGTTTATTTATAAATCATTCTCCTTATCATTGATTTCGTCAACCAGAAATGAAGATAACCACAAAAATAAGAAGGAATTTATGACAATAGTAGATCGCGGTCCATAAATATGGATTATTCTATGTTATGCATGTTTTCATTTATAACTTCCTTCTTTATGATGAAGAGTTATAGCAATACTATGATACTCACACCTCTACACAATTAGTTTCCTATTTATATTTTTCTTAGGATAGGAATAAGTCCTCTCCCTATGTTTGTGGATGAATTGAAATTTGTTGTTAAGTTGTTTAGAGTCTAGACTAATTAGAATTTCTAGATCATGTATATATGACATATCCTATATGAGTTGAAGATCTAGTCAAATTTACTATCAATACTCTTGTTATCAATATTTTTATCACTCTTGATTTCTAGTTCAAAAATACAATAAAGAAACTAGATTTAGCTGAATAGATGGATTCCTGAGTTGAGATTTGATTAAGATCTTATGAGATTGCAACCACCCAAGCAAGGGACACTTGAGTTAATTTCCATACTCTTTGTATTTTATATTATTTTTTAAGATTATTAATAAATTTGTTCTCCTTGATTTGGTTTATATTGCTAAGTAGCAATCAATTGATTATCAATAGTTATTTAATAATAGTTGCATCAGCAATAACTACAACATGGTTGAAGCATTCAGTTATTGTTACAATAGAAGTATGTACCTTTAGAAACTATCAAATAGTTAAAGTTTATAAAGTAGACTTTACTTGAAATCAAGTTTACTTTTAGTCAAAGTTTATATGTACAACCTCTAAGATAACTTGGAAATCCTTAACTACACATAGAGTGCATGTACCATCCAAGAATAATATATTCCCTAGTTGACATAATTAAATGTAACACACTTAAGTCAATAAGTTGTTTGATAAGGGATCTGTTGGTCCATTGAGTCATATGCATGCCTCTTTTGCATCAATTTATTGGACATAAATGGAGTTAAACACACCAAGACCTCTTTGCTAGTGCTAAATTCCCTCTTCCCATCTTGTAACCATTCTTATCAAAATTCACATGCACTCCAAATTCATTACTCACTAACACATAAAGTAAATTTCTTGCAAGACCTAGAATATGTAATACATTGTTGAGAATTTTTTCTCTTCTATCACTAAAATATAGTTTTACCTTCCCTTTCCCAACAATTTCATGTGAATTATTATCACTAAGGAACACCTCACCATCACCATAATATCTATAATATGAGAACCACTCCTTGTGAGGATTCATTTGGTACAAGACACAAGAATCAATAATCCAAGATCCATCACTAGCCAAATTAGTAGAAATAAATATGCATCACTAGCATCATTTTCAGAGGATTTCTTTGTGGGGGAATTGTTGAAGTTATTTTTTTTATTCATTTTTCATATGGTCCCACTTTTGTAGCTTGAAAACTACACTCTACTCTCATAGGTTTTTTGGACTATTCTTTTGATTTATTTGTATCATCATATTTCTTATGTTACCCTTTTGTACCACCTTTTATTATGAACCCTTCCCTAAATATGTAATGTATCCTTGAAGGCCTCATCCACATATTTCATCTCTTTATTTAGAAAAGTAGCAACAAAGGCACTAATATTAGGATATGTAATAGAACCACTCAAATCAATTATTAGATTTTCTCGTGATTCAAGCAAATAACAAAGAAGAAAAATATATTTATATCAATTCTTCTAGTTTAACATTAATAGAACCTATCCAAATAAAACTCAAATTAAAAGCATTAGGATGCCTTGCAACTAAGTCTTCTTCCTTCATTTTTAATGAGTAAATCTTCCTTTAAAATATAAATTATTAACAAGACTCTTTTATTGGTAAATATCACCTATTATCTTTCATATAATAAACGTGGTAGCCTCCTTTGAGACATTCAAGAGAATAAAATCTACAAAATATAAGCATATTGTCCCTTATGCATTTTTTCCAAAATTTCTCCAATGGTTCCCTCCAATATATCTATAGTATTTTCTCCTTTTACAATAACTCCATTTATCCTTTCTTCCATGAGGTCTTCTATTTTCTATTAGAGTAATAAATTCATCACCTAATTAATTAATTAATCATTAATTAATTGGGTCACTTTATGCTTTATTACACTTAAGCTAAACTTACAAGTGCTTTTATTTCATTATTTACTTTAATTAATTAGTTGTTTTTTGCATGATTAAAGCCTCTAATATTAGAGCATGTTGTCTCATTCATTCCTATGAGGACACTTGTCATGTTCTAATATAACCCTAATCTAGGGTTAGATTTCATCCTTTTCATAAGGATTGATTCATTGTAATTGTATTTCATTCTCTACAGCAGCATATTCAATGTGGCAGTTGTTCACATAATGCAAATTGGTGTTTTCATCATATCTGAGTTGTTGGGAAATCATATCTTGCTTATTTCTTCATAGTGTGATAGGTTTATCATTGCAAGTGATTCATGGAGATGGGGGAGTACATACATGTACTCTAACATGGTATCAGAGCAACAAATCTACAGTCGCCTTGTCCACTTTTTATGAAGAAATCAACTCATGCATTAATATATGTGGTCTATGGTCAAATTTTGAGCATTCCATTGAATCTAGAGCTACTGGAACAATCAAGTTTTCCTTTCATTTCATCGAAAAAGGCCTCCATTTGTCATATTTGTGAGGGTTTGAAGATACGGTAGTTTTTTGCCAGATTTGGAGGTGGGTGAAAAATCTGGGCACTTTCAGCCAAAACAGACACTGCCATCACGTCTGAAGCGACCGAAAACCTAAAGATTGCCTGTCATTTCATTGATTTTGGTGCAGTTACAAAAAAAAATTAAAAAAAAATTACTAAAGGAGCCTTTCTACGAAATTCGTACAACCATGCAGTAAGCTCGGCTCGACAAGCATGCATAGGTACAAGGGCATCGTTTTGGTTTTTATAAAAAATTTAGCCATCTATCAAAAAATATATATAAATTGTAGGCTTTTAATTTTTTCCCTGCACATTCAAAGTTTTTTTTGAAAAAATTCAAAAAAAAAAACAAAACCAAAAAAAATTTAAAAAATCAAGGGTACAACGTATCCTGACTGCAGTAGCAGTGGTCAAATCAAGGACCATCGGTGGCCTTTTTGTAGCCACTCGGTAGCCTTGAAAGCCCCACTGCTGGCTTTTAAAACCAGCACTAAGAAATCCACCGAGTTCTTCCAAAACACGGCAACAACAAAATCTCAGGCATCCAGCAAATAAAAGCGACAAAATCTTCCAAGATTCCTAGGAGAATATTCTGACAACTCACATTTTTTCAGGCAGATGGGAATTTTTTTCTGGTGGGATGTTTTTGCACTGATGGCCATATTCCCATCAAATGTAAGCTCATAAAATGTTGACGTCAATGTGACGTCATTAGCCATATGACCACTCAGCCCCCTTCCTAGCCTTGATTTTCCTTAAAGGAGTTTTTTTTAATTTTTCATATAACTTCGGCATATGGTGTCAAAATTAGGCAAACAAGATATCATTGAAAAGCTGGTTCTGCAAAATTTCTAGTGGTATAGGTCTCATCATCAGATTTTTCCATTGGTTCATGTTATTCTTAGTCAAATTTAGATCTTGATTTTGCGCTTCCAAGCTCGTAACTTTTTGCCTATATCTCTGATTTTCATGTTTCAAGTAGCGTTGGAAAGGTATTTCATAGCTCTTCAAATCTATTCATGCACTCTTTCCATAATCTACCCTAGGTACATTTTATTCAATATTTTGTGTTTTCACACTTTGCTTAATTACTTAGACATCTTGGCACTTGGAAAGGATTTATTTGCGTAAGATGACATTATTTGATCTGCTTTATTAGTACTAAGGGTTAGTCTCTGATTTTTTCTTTTGAGTGAGTATCATGGGTTTTTTATGTTCACCCTTTTGTGATCAACTTGGACAAGGACAATTATGAGTCTTGGCGAAATGGCATCCTAACACATCTCAAGTGGCTTGATATTTTGTCTTATCTATATGGACTCATACCTACATCAAACACACCAGGGAGTTTTTCAGCATGGGACGTCATTGTAGATCATATTGTAGGGGTTATATGTTCTAGTGTTGATCTTGACACTATGTATGTTGTATCAGACATTGAATTTCCCCACATACTTTGGACACATCTTTGGGAGATCCATGGAGACCCTCATATCTATCCATACCCAGAGGATCCTACTACAAATTGTCCCATCCCTCTTATAGATATAGATTCCATACCCTTTGATGACAATACTTTAGAGGAGCTTGAGTATATCACAAGTCTTGCATGTTCTGATGGTTTAGAGACTTGCATTCATGTTCCCACTCTTTAGATCGAGACTACATCATCTCCTATTGTTCCTAGTCAGTTTGACATCGCCACATCCTTGGCCCCTATTGATTGAATGCAACATGACATCATACATCTTCCAGACATAACTACTTGAGATTAGTATCTCATAGACATATCATCCTTGTTTGTAGAGTCTTATATTGCAGATCTATAGGATTACTTTGAGGACATTCATCTCCTCTTTGTTGATAGCCACATCACCATTGTTGGCTCACCATCTTCATCCCCTTTGTAGCTTGTTCTACATCAGTCTTCACAAGATCTTGGATCGCCATCATCACTTTCTGACACATGGATACGTGAGCAGTTTTTAGAGGCACACATCATTTGGATTTGGATTCCAGTATCACCCATCCTTTTGGATTGGCTTCTCCAATCACTAGTGGATCCTTTTCTTCCTAAGGGGAGAAATGTTGTTTGCAGGTAGTGGATCATATTTTGTCTTCAAGAGTACATCATTGGCATGGGAACTCTTTCATTATGGGGTAGATTCATATCCTCATTTTCTCTCTCCTATCAAGGGGACATCTACTGTACTTGCATGATAGAAGCAATCCTTGGGGGGTCACATTGAGTCCTTCTATCCTTCTTCCACTAGTGCAGTTATTTCTTTTTCTCTCTTTTGGAGAGGAGTTTTTCCCATGAGGTTTTCTCCTTTTCTCCAATTACGAGAGATTAGCTTGTTGTACATGGTTACCTCATCAGCCATTAAGGTAGGACCCATTCATGCATCCATTTAGGTACTTATTTATCATAGTTTAGTTTCTCCCTAGTTCATCTTAAGGGGGGTGTTCAAGTAATAAAGTCATCACCTAATTAATTAATTAATCATTAATTAATTGGGTCACTTTACGCTTTATTACACTTAAGCTAAACTTAGAAGTGCTTTTATTTCATTATTTTCTTTAATTAATTAGTTTTATTTTGCATGATTAAAGCCTTTAATATTAGAATATGTTGTCTCATTCATTCCTATGAGGACACTTTTCATGTTCTAATCTAACCCTAATCTAGGGTTAGCTTTCATCCTTTTCATAAGGATTGATTCATTGTAATTGTATTTCATTCTCTACGACAACATATTCAATGTGGCATTTGTTCACATAATGCAAATTGGTGTTTTCATTAGATTTGAGTTGTTGGGCAATCATATCTTTCTTATTTCTTCATAGTGTGATAGGTTTATTGTTGCAGGTGATTCATGGATTTGTGGGAGTACATACATGTACTCTAACATTTTTAACTTCCATAACTCATATCTAGAGCTATTAAATTTCTCAATCTCTAAATATGAAGTTCTAGCCATGGATCAAAAAACACTTCAATACAATCCACCTAACTCCCCCATGGGCATCACAACACGCATTCCAAGCAATTTATAAACACATACAATCATTAGACATGAAATTACAAGGTTAATATCACCTAATTGTATCATAAATCTTGACAAAATATATCCTCCTTGGGTGTCAACTCTTGGGTGTTGATGCTTAGGTGTCGAATATTTTTAGCACAAAATAATTTCCTCTTAATTGGTCGTTAATTTTTGCATCATTTCATCCCCATAAAATATATACATATATGATTATATGTTTAGTTTGCACTTTTTTTTTTTTATTGCTTTACACTTTAGTCTTTTATTACACCTTATTTGTTATGCTTTACTCACATAAATTTTTTTTTTCCTTCTTCTACTTGGGGGAACTTTTCCTTCCCTCTTACCTAAATTTTTGACCCTTATGCTTGTTTACATATATTATATTATTATTTATCTTGCATGCCTTTCTCTTATTCCTACTCATACTACCACTTTGGTCTTTCATCATTCTTACTTTTGTGATTGTTGTGCATCCTTGTGCTTGTTCTTCATCATGATAGTTTTATTTTTATTCACATTCTTATCTACCTATGTTTCATACATTATCATATTATTATACTTATATTTGGTTACATTTTTATGTTATCTTGAAACCTTTGATCCTTATCACATCACCATATTATATATAGATTTCTTGTATGCACCTATTATAATTTCTTACATCCTGTGTTTCCATATCATCCTATTATGTGGGAGGGAACAATGCTCTATTTTATACCTTCGCCCTCCCATCATGCACCTAAACCTATCTTAGCTATAGGGACACAAATAGCATACTCCCCCCATGTCATTGTGTGCTCATGCACTTGTATCCATATTAGAGGTGCATTTTCCTTGTGATATTTTTACCTTCACAATTTCTATCTAGCTACTTGGGCCACCTCATTTTCTTCATTTTTCTATTTGTGGGAAAATATATGTACCTTCATGATTATCTCCACTTTTACATCCCCTCAGAACCTTTTTATTTTCTTGTGAGACCCCCCTAGCCCCATTGTAATTTGGACTAGGGGTGGAACTTACAATCCTAATATGTTAGTGGACCCATGTGTGTGTATGCATGGTGTTATGAAATATTGATGATTATTTTTAATGAAGATGACTAAGTGGTTGTGTTATGCAATAAATTTAATATATTGATTATATTTTTTACTAACCTGAACTAAGGATTGGAATGGTGGAATTATGCAAGGAATTTGGTTTTATTGCAATGTGAGGAATATTTTGTGGTTTTTTAGAAAGAGAGTTAGATTACAGTGCCAACCTCTATTTCAAGACCTCTCATTAATATTTTCCAAACCTAGGTTCATATAAATAGGTCAAAAAAGGTGTTCTTAGTCAAATGAACTTTCCATTTCATTGAGTAAAGATGAATGAGCTTGAGATAAAGGGGTTAGATATTGTGGAATCCATGTATCTACCCACTCACTTGACTCACAATGATCCAAATCACATTTAATACAACTCTGATCAAAACAAGATAATTCTTGTGTCTAAATAATACATGTACTTGCATTTGAGCTTCAAAATGAATTCATATTTCATGATTACTTGATTATTTGAAAAACCAATTTCCCTCCCACCATCCCCCCATAAACTAACCAGAAGAACCTCTGCACTTCTGAATCAAGTTCCCCTCCTTATGACAATGCATAGTTACACCAATGAACAATAGAACTTGCATCACTAAATGTAGCACAACCTCTAATATTTAGTTGTTATTTAACCAGATCTCTCTTCACACATGCATCTACTCCATTGTGCCCCCATTTTCATCCTTACCTTCAAAAAAGCTCCAAATATGAGACATAACGCTCTCTTCTTGTATTTTTTTCAACTAATAAAATATACGAGCATTCTAAATTGATCAGTGCAATTAGCTGACCAAATGATATGTTAAACCATTCTAATATCTTTTTCCTACAAGAACTCAAAAAAATGTTGAAAATAATATTGCACATACTTTGAAAAATGAGATCAATATCACTCATGTAAAAATGGTACTTCCTGACTATCTTCATGTTCTCTTTTGTACTATTAGGAACATATTTATATGTGATGTGAACAAAAATAGCAATCTAAATATAATTGTATTATTGAGATTGGACTTCATTTTATGGTTGCAATGTGTAGTTTTTTACAAAATCGACTACAAAGATAATAGTTCCAATCAATAAAAAAATAGTTACACATCTTGAATTATTGATCTTACCATCAAGACTTGTGGCTATATCTTGTGCACTTGTAAAAAATATTTTTTTAAAAATCAAAAACAAAATTAGCACCACTTACTTCTTTTATAACCAACTCACATCTAAAACCTTCACCTCCAATCTTCAAATTGTATTTCATTGTCTCATATATCTTTGTCTCAACCATTTTCTTTCCAAAATCATGCTCTTTTCCCTCATGAATACATGATATAAATTTTGATAGCCCACTACATTCTAAACAATTTTCATTTAAACAATCATTTTTATACAAAATGCAACCATCATCTCTAACACATAAAAATAAATCTAATAAGCCCCTAGATGACTTTGGTAGTTTCATTGCACCACACTCTTGTAGAATTTTGTTAGTAGAATGAATATAGAATAACATTTCATGATACATAGAAAAATATAAAAGATATTTGCAACATGTATTGCGAATTTTAAGAGGCACATAATAAAATGGCTTACAAGATTCAAATTCCCTTTATGAGATTCTAAAACTTGGATGTGTTTCACAAAATTGTTTCTACTATGTTGTTTGGGTACATTCCAAGAAATATTTAAGATGTGGTGTGCAATCTTGATTACCAATTCTTAATTTTAAAACATCCTCTACATTGGGTGATATTAGAGAGTTAGAGTGCCAAAAAATTTGAATTTCAACCTTTGTGCTATTAGTTAGCTTCTTATCAACTCGTGGAAACCTACCACTAAAATCCCATGTATCATTTTGAAGAGAACTATCTAGTCTTGATCTTATTACTAGTGCTTTTAACAATGTTTTTTGACTTAGGATTAATTCAACACAAGTTTTACTTAATAATCAAGCCTTTCTTAATTAATTGCTTACTAATGAGGTTGTTATTACTCTATGAGCAACTCTTTTCTCTTTTTCCTTATTAGTTATTTCAATAGAATTTAGTGCATTACAAAGCT